>VWZK01013292.1:271715-461983 GCA_013396935.1 Baryphthengus martii
AAAAAAAAAAAAAAAAAAAGCAAATCTCAGTGTCCAAATCTGGAGACTTTGAGCAACGTTTGATTTCTGAGCAGAGACCGTGTAATTCTGTTCCTGTGAGGAATTTTCGCAGGTGGGAGCTGTGTCTATGGGTGGCAGGCACAAGGTACGGGATCAGCTTCCCTGCCTATCAGGTGGATCTTGTATACATTGAGCAGGGTAGTGAGGGGAAGCAAGAAAAAAGAAGAGAGGATCACGGGAAATGAGGCATGAAAGATGATAGATATGCACTTCTTTTGGTCTTTCTTATGGAAGAAAGATCTGGCCAGTCCTGCTGGGTATTATACACATTTTACCATCAGAATGAATGGAAGATATTTTCTCAAAGAAAGATAATTTGAAATTCAAACAAATTTCATAACCCTAAAAGAGGGATACTTACGTAAAATTGTGAAATGAAGGATAACCTACATCACTTTCATAACCAGTATCAGGCTGCAAAGTCACAAAGTTACAGATACAGTTGCATGAAAGAAATTAAAATAAGCAACCTTTGCTCTTTGTATATTTGTGCACAAAGAAGTGATAAAATGCACACTCTGTTTCACCTTCTGCTCTACAGAAAGTACACAAGCTGCAATTAATTCCAAGTGTAGCAGCACTGCTGGAAGAAGTGATCGTAAACTAAACCTAAGACTAATAACCTGGGTAGTAATATTTCTAAGTTGAGATAATTTTGGGCTTGTCATCTTTGGCTGAAGTTCTGAGCCAGGCATATTTTCTTTTCTAGTAAATATATTATGTGTCATGAAGCAAAAATGAAAATAACCCCAGACTTAATTTAAAAAGCTGTCTGAAGACAGAGCTGTAAAGTCTCTTTTGTTTGACTTTTCTTGGAAGACAGCAAGCCAGATTGAAAGAATATGTGCAGTAGGAGATGCAGACTGATTCTTCAAGGAGACATGAGCCTCTCCAGTAGTTATGCTGTGGGCTGTATGTCTTTAGCTCTGAGCAGGGTAATGGGATGTAACTGGGGCTGACGCGGTGATGAACATTTTCATCTTGCTAAGGGTTGACTGTGGACATCTTGAAGGAAATGTATTCAGAAAGGGACCCCTATTTACAGTAATTTATGCATTTAGGGCTTATCCAAAGCCGAACAGTCAGATGGGGATCTGCTGAATTACTGTGTGATTTAGGAACTGAGGTGTTAACCTCAGCTCCTTTGGAAGGACCTTTGCCTTGCTGGGCTTTTGTGTAATTGAGAGGGATGAGCTTGCAGAAACATCTTGTACCCAAAGTGGCAGCACAACAGGACAAGGGTGGTATGATTAAAGAGATGAGAAGTATGGAGAATTTAACAGCCAAAGAGGAACGGGCAGACATTAGGGCTTGTGCTAGGATTAGGTCAGTGGGTAGGACTATGAAAATATCTGTGTTAAAAAAACCTCTGTAGTTGGAGACCAGGGATTTTAAGGAAAAAAAGCAAAGAATCCTTTTCAGTTCTGTATCTAAATATCTTAAAAGCCAAACCTTAGTTTTAATGTCTAATGGACAGATACATGAACTAGCTCCAGTTCCTTAGTGGTAGAGAGAACTGCCAAAAGCAAAGATTGATTTTTAGACTTCAACATGACTGCGGCATGGGCTGTGCCACCACCACAGGGGGCTTCAGCGGTTGTCTGTGTGACTTTGTGTCTGCGAGTTGAGAGATAAAGATCCCTCATGGGATTATGAACACAATTTCTAATCTTTATCCTCCAGATTATGAATGGCATGGTTACAGGTTAATAATTAACCAGTGAAGGTTGATGAAAATGAATGTGTCAGCTGCACTGGTCACTGGAGCCCTTTGTTTTCCTACGGCTTCATACATTTTGGAGACAGAGGTATTCCCAGAAATGGCTTTGTGGATTTGTTTGCATGTGAAGCCATTTGGTTCATCTCATCCCTTTGTCCACTTTACTGCCCATATGCTGCTGCTCTCGGTTAGCTGCCTCTCTCCAGGCAGGATTATTAAGTCATAGAATCACAGAATGGTTTGGATTGGAAGGGACCTTAAAGATCATCTATTTCCAACCCCCCTGCCGAGTCGGAGGGATAACTTTAAAGACAGCAGGGTTGGAGAATTCAATAGGACTCTAATAAGTGCATTAACAAAAGTAAGTTTTAGCCTGATGCCTCGCTGGAGACACTCGATTTTTATGATATCAAACTATCCTGCCAGCGAGAGACAAATTGAAAGTCGTAGCCATGTGTACAGGTGCTCTAAGTACTCTCAGGGATGGCACACAAAAAAAGCAGGAGCCTGGACCCCTTTCCTCCCTTCTCTGAACTCCGTGTTCATTGTCATAGGTGAATAACTTTTTTATTATTAATAATGAATTATTTTCCTGCTCTCTTAAGGCCCCCAGCTGGATACAGACAAGAAAGGCAGTAAAATCGTGGTGACATCTAGTGGCTGCTGGGAATTCGCAGTGAGATCAGAGGTGAGGATACCTTCGCTCAGAATGTTTGAGAATCCTGTGCATAAACCAGAGATGGAACTATTGAGCCTTTCAAAACCAACAGACTTACACAACCTGAATTTAGAGGCCTCCTCGTTTTGCTCAAGGACAATATTGCTGGAATTTCTTTGAATAGTGCAGCTGGTTTTTTTTCAAAGCAGCCACATCATGCTCCCCTGGCATCCCCATGTTCCTGGTCATACCCAGCACCTGGGTCTCTTTGGAGAGACCAAAAGTAGGCAGCATCACCAAAGCAGCCTTTTGTCACCCAAATCCTGCTCTCCTTTAGGACAGCCTCTCATGTCTCACTGCCCTGCTCTCTCCAGCACCTATGGACTGGCTGTTTGCTGACATGTGACACAGGAATATTTGTTTGCAGATGTCTAGTGAGAGACATTTAGGCCAATTACAGAAATATCTTGAGAAGCCGATTTTGAGAAAAGAAACATGGCATCATGTGTTAATTAGCAAATGCAAAAAGAAATATTTTGTGAAGCTGGAAGGTTTGGGGTGAGGTGCTGGAATATAAACTGATTTCACACTGAGTAGAACTGGTACTTAGACAAGAAACGTTGATGTGGGTTTAAACACTTAGGTTGTGCAGCCTGCAAGAACAGGCTACTGCCAATACGTGTCACAGCTACGTAGATAAGTATGGCTGAGGAAATGTTTGGAAAAAACCCCACAAATGCAGGAAGGCAACAGCATCTGTGTACTGGAGGGCTCTTGGCAGCTGTTTCCCCCAGGGCAGGCTCAGAGAAGAGTTGCCCACACTGTAAGCCTGGGCACAGATGCCAGGTTGGTCTTTTCCCATCACGCTCCGCTCTGTGCCTTGAATGGGGAAATATACTTTGATTTTTGTAGTGTTGAAGTAGTGAAATTGTATTTGGTTTCTGCTCAAACAAATCAGTGATAATTTCAGAGTGGCTAATCTGGGGACAAGGCTGGCAGGCGTTGCAGCACTGTATCTCTGTTGGTGTGCTCTCCATACTCCAGCCTCCAACCACAGCCTTTTGCTAACTGGGCACTGCCTCACCCAGCCAGTGTTCCTCAGATTAAAACATAGACTAAGCACATGCACTCCAAAAGAGCTGGCATCAATTAAATGTGGTGACATAAACAGGTATCAGAGGTGTATCTACAGGCAGGTCCCTCCTTCTCATGCACCATCCGCCTCTGCAGTCCTATATCTATCTCAACGTGCTCCCATGGCCATCCAGCTGGCTTGGCTACAGGTCCCTGGCAGCTGGTCAGCACCTCGTGTGCGTTCTGCGCTCACGATTTGCTGGGGTCGTTTGCAAGCAAGAACATTTGGGAAATTATAAGGGAAGCTGAGGCTTGTGAGGCTTGTGAAGATGCGGCTGGCAGGTTTCAGCAGGGCCAGTCAAAGCAACATGTGGTCCTGCTAGTAATATGGGTGCCTCATTCTGTATAATTCATAAGGAAATGAAAGTTGGATTTGTTAGTGTTTGCACAGCAATATGCTTGTAATTACTGGATATATTTACACCCATTACAGCTCAGTGCAGAGAGAAGTGAACCCCTTCTCCCTTTCCAGTTGAGGCACAGTGGTCACAGGCACCGCACGCATCCTCCAGCAAGTCAGGCCATCAGCACCTTTCTAGAAGTAAAAGGCAAGCAGCCTCCTTTTTAACAAGAACCCATCACCTGATGGGAACCCATCTCCTTCCTCTGCCCCAAAGCATGTGAAAATAGAAACTGCTGGAGGAGAGCGATACGCCCTCCCGCACCCAGCATTAGTCTGTGCAGAACGCTTTGGTGAGATGCTGGTCATGGGAAGCATAATTTCATTCAGGGCCCCTTGCACCGAGTGCTCGTCAGAGTGAATTAAGGAGGCAAGATCTGACCATGAGTAAAGGTTTTAAGACTGGGGACTCACTTTTATTTATAAACACCTAATGTTATTTTTGCATTTAAATCCAATTTTCAAAATAGAGTTGAGAGCAAGGAAACCAGCAGCTCCCTGGAAGCCCTGACCTCAGGGCTTTACTCCATGAGGAACTTTACCAGCATTTCTCCTATAGATAAAGTAGATATGAATTAAAATAAATCCAATTATGGCTACATTTTCTCTGACTGAGCGCATCCACACAAGCTCACCATCTGCTTTAACTAATCTGTGCTATGAATTCACAGCCCTGCATTGTCCAAGTTAGTCTTCTGGGGTATTTCTTGGTAAACAAAGATCAAATCTGTTTAAAAATACAATTTACAGTAATGTTTATGTAAGGATGTTCCACATAATGTTAGTCTCGTTTTGAACTCTTTTCCATGTCATGTTAATCTGGTTTTCAACCGATGAAATGAAATGTGTGCTAATTCTTAATATGCAATCCCTCACTTTGGATGGACAGTGGTTTGTGTCAGGTTTTATTGAAAGGATTCTTGATAGAGTTGAATTATGTTGAAACAAGTCAATGACTTGGAGAGAGGTTCTGTGTATATGTAGCTGGCCATGTTTAAATGGGGCTTAAAGTTATGACACCTGTAATTGAACAGTTTTAACTCTGTGTATACACAATCAGGCTCCTAGGTAATTTGTAACCCTTCAAAATATATAAGAAGATTCATACAATTTCTGTGAATAGTGTGCTATATGCATGAAAATAGATCCAAGATGTAATTTTCATCGGTTAGTTGTTTCAGTCCTTTGATTTCTCTGTCCTGCCCTACTTTTTCTTATCACTTAATTTGCTGAAAGACCTTTCAGTGCTCTCCCTGGCAGAGGAACTCAATGAGAGAGCTGGTGTGATTGGAAGTGTCCATCGTGGACATTGGCCCTTGAGGCCCTGAGCTTGACAAATGGATGAGTGTAAAGCTGGGGTGCTACACTCAACACACCCCAAATTCACTCCTCCTGCCCCAGGCAAAGCACCAGTGACTATTAGCTTTAATCCAGGACTAGTGGGTCTCCAATTAACAAGGAGATACTTCTGTCTACTGGTCTAACATAGATGTGGTTGTACTAACAAGGCTTCTACTCATTTTTTTAGGATTAGCAGGATGGCCCTAACATTTGTCTAAATTCAGTGGCAAAACTTTTAAAAGTCTCTTTATCCATTGATTTGTGTGCTGCTGTTCCTTATTAGGCAAAATGTGGTGTGTCCTCTTGGGTGAGATGTGGAGGATTGTTTCTAAAGACATGACTGTGTTGCTTCAACTAATCAACAGAATTCAAAGGAAATGTAGAACTTTTTAGGCCGTGGCTGGCACAGAAGATGAAAGGCACTTGACCTCATGGGAATCAACAAAGCTCCTCTGGTGGTTCCACAGAAAAATGAAATGCTTGTCCAAAAATATTATTGCATAATTTAGGCTATTTTTAATGAATGCTGAATAGAAAGGCTTATCAAAAGCGAGATGATGCGGATACTATTGTGTAATGTACTAGAGCAGCTGAGATGTTGGGATTAATAGAGATGGACAGGCCATATCATTTGGCTGGAAACAGCAATCCAGAAGGTGCCTTTCATTCGTGGTGTTACCTCCTGCCCAGACAGCCCATCTCTTGCTGCTTGCAGGAGCATCAGGCACCCATGCACCTTTAAAAACCTGCTGCCACCAGACCAGACCACTACAAAGTCGATGTCGACCAGTTCAAAGGGAAATACGCTGCTGCAGATATTGCGATTGGCTTCTACCCAGTGCACATCACCCCAGCACCCCTCGTACTGTTGTGGCTCCATGTAACTGCTCCACAGGAGATCTTATTTTCTTCGGCTGTGAAGCTCCCTTGGCCATCTGCCACCCGTGCCTTGCCACTGCAGGGACATGGAGACAGCCTTGGCCCTCGGTCCTTTCTCCTTGCTCACCAAAAGATGCCAGCAAAGAGCTTTGGTTCCTCAGGCTCAGCTGCCAGTGCAGTGTTCAGAGCTTCTGCACTGCACACTCAATAGCTGATTTTTCTTGAAAGACCTGCTTTTGGCATATTCCCCAGCGAGATCCAGAGTACGGAGTGAAGACACATTCTGCTGATCTGGATAATGTCGTCAGATGGAGACATATGATTTTTAAGCAGGCATTTCCACTAATTTCACTGGTGATTTTTTTTTCCAATTATGAAAACATAAATCCCATGTGTGCCTATGCAGAGTGTGGTCTATAATATTTAAATTGTCATCTCCCAAAGGCTGAATACAACAGAGAAATCAACAATTCAGGAAATAGAGAATGTGGATTTGAGTTAGCCTTGAAGAAATATATTCTGTAAAATCTTGTAAGGCAAGGGAAAGGGACGAGCTATTTCTGTAGAGTATTTTGAGTCCTAAAACCTGTGTCGTTAACTGAAGTTACAGTAGGAATGAGATGATCAGATGAAAAGGAAGGAGAAGGGAGTGCTCAGATGACAGTGCAGGAATTTGGGCTGTGTGTTTGGGAGAAAAGTGAGGGTGTTGTTAAAGAACAACAACATTCTGAGGGCATTTGGTCATTAAGGCTACTGGGAAATCTGTGGTCGAACAGTGGCCTTATAGAAACGCCAGCCCCGGTGAACCGCGTGCAGCCCAGGGCGGTGTGTGTCTGCACACACATCTTGCTGCGTGTGCTGCCTGCAGGGATTTAATAACTCGGCATAAAATCAGCAGAAGTTTCATATGTTGAGCAGAAACCTGTGTGTGCAGCCACACATGGTATGTGTGTACACACACACACACACACACACGCACACACGTGAGCGGTTGGCTCCAAAGTTGCATGGATTTGCATTATTTACACCACCACAGCCTAACAACTGTCCAGGAAAACTCTGCCAAAACCTAGAGGGAGGCTGGTTCTCCCTTCCTACCCCAGGAAGCCCTCCATTGGGATGACAGCTGGGTATTTTCTTTCGATCACTAATAAATTCTTCAAAAGGGTTTTAAAGCGAGCTTACTAGAGCCCAGGAATGACGTTGCTTCGGTAGGGCTCGAGACAGAATAAAATTACAGTGACATCTAGTGATCATAAATATTTCACCAAGGTGCTACCAGTGAAAAAATAAACCATTTATTGTTAGACAGTGTTTTAAACACATCACACACAAAATCAGATCATTAACCGAGGCGAGGGAATGAAGTGGGTTACAAATGAGGGTAGATTACATGAATTAAAGTGCTGCAGGGATGACACAGATCAAAGTGCCGGTGCTGGGGAAGGGCTGTGGGTGGGTTTCCTCAGGGATCTTTGCTAGGTCTGTATTTCTCACTGTTTCATTGCAGTTTGCTGATGGTACTAAATTGCAGCACATTCATATAAAAGAAGCTTGATGGTTTGGAGACTGGGAATAGAACTAATAAAATGATGTGCAGCTTTGAAAAGTACATGCTAGTCCCCAGGGAAAGAAAGGCAAAATGAACCCTCTTCCGTGGTAAGAATAATCGGTGCCACAGCAGCTCTGCCTCAGCGCTGGACCAACACTGAAGGGGAAAATAGATGGAGAGAATACCAATTGGGCACCAAAGCTCCAATGCAGATTTGCATCTTGAATCAAAGCGGAGTTTGGGTTTGCATTCGGCAGCAGGAGGAACACACTGGGTTTGTGATGTTTAGAGCGAGTGTTTTCTACTCCAGGTTACTGATTCACCAACGACATAGTTTAGAAAAAAAATAAATAATTTTTTTTCTTCTGATTTTGCATAGCAGATGAGCAGTCTGACCACAGTCATGCCCACTCGGTCAGGCTGGATTTCAGTTCTGCTGTCCTGCTGAAGTACCCTGCTGTAGCTGAAGCCTTAGATATGAGCCCATGGTATGTTACGGAGCTAATGATTAAGAGAAGCTGCCTCTGATGAGGATGGGGCTGGGCATTGCCTATTCTTGCCTTCAATGTGCAACGCGATGAAAACCGAATTAACCGGGTTAGCTGGAGCAGCACCAGCGAGAGATAACCGATGCAGCTGGCGAATTGATTTTGTGGTTTCAAGATGGCCAGATAAGTATGCAGTCAAATTTTCTTACGATGAAACATTCAGGAGCTGCTTGGATAAAAGTTGAGAAGGAAGCTCCCAGCCAATTTCTGAACCTTTCCCTTGAGTCCCTTACAGCCAGGCAGGTTTAGTCTCTCAATTATTAGCTGAAAGCAGAATATACATTCCCACTGTCTGATTTCAGATGCCGCTGGAGAATATGCCTCAGATACAAGCATAAGGGAGAGACAGTTTCAGGCACATCAGACTCTATGGCTGCCTCCGAGTGTTGTGAGCAATAACAACAGAATGGGAGTTTATTAGAAATGGTAGCTTGAATTAACTACTGAGTTTCTACGATCAGGTAAGAAATTTCCTAGGAGAAATGTGTAGTGGGTGCTGCATTTCAGTAAAGCTTTCAATACAATGCTGTTTGGAAAATTATTAGCTGTGCTGGCATAGGAAAGACTTAGAAGAATAATTCCAAAGTGGGCAAGGCCCTGGCAAAAGACAGCTGAGAGAGGACCAGTGATTGCTGTTTGTGAGGTTGCTTAGTGTTTTCATGGGTGATGAAAAGGATGGGGTTCACTCACTGAAGGGTTTACAGACCTGCTCACCCCACCTTCCCTGCAGGGCTTGGGAGCCCCTGGTGCCTCTCACGAAAGCTGGAAATCAGAGGCAAAAGACCACTGCAGCTGCCTAGTTCACCCGGCCAGCTGCTGAGTCCTGCTGCATCTCAGAAATTTCCCAAAGGGTTTGCACAGCTCTATTTTAGCAGAAAGCTCTTCTGAGTTGAAGGCACTCTCCTCCATCACCTGCCTGGTTCAAGGTCCCAATCTCCAGCCCCAGTGACAACGCTATATTTGTCAACATTATATTTGCCTCCATTTGCTCTGGCCTGGGGCGATGGGGAGCAGTGCTGGGCTGGTGCTGCGATGAAACACACGGCGCAGCGCCCGGCACCAGGCAGGCTCTGAGCATAACTGCTGAGAAAGCAATTAAAAATAACATTAGTGTGAACCGACAAATTTAGCATTGGGTTTAGTCTCAGTGGGACTTCACGATGTGCAGCTGAACCGTAGGCTTTTCTCCATGATAGGTCTATTTATTTTAAACAGGGGAGCAGCAGAGATGTGCCTCCAGCTGCTTAAAAAGCAGGTGGTTATTTTTCAAGGACTATTTTACCAGCATTTCATACCACAGCTCCTATTAAATAAAGGTTTGGAAAGGCAGATGACAATCTTCTGGCATGCCAGCATCCTTGGCGTATGCCTGAGAGAGAACACTGACCTGGATGTAGGATCGATCTGCAACGGTGCGACGAGGAAAAGAAAGTACCATCGCTGTTGCATGGAAAGTAGTTGCCTTTTATCTTATGGGATGAAAATGCAAAGGATTGATGTCACTTTAATCAGGTTCAGCATCCCATAGCAAAGGCCATTTAGTCCTTACTGGGAAAAAAAAAAATAAAAAATACTGTGAGTATCATCAGCTCTGGGGCAACAGAGCAGGTGTGGAGGTTTTTTTATTGNTTTTTAGTCAGTTCCCAGCTGAGCAATGCAGAAGTGGATGTGATTTTAGATCCCACCAGCTATGACAATTTCTTTTGTCAATAGCGAACTTCTTTCTTCACTCTGCTCTCCAGAATATGACTCCCTGCACTGACCGTATCTAAAATCTGCTTCCCAACTTTCAGTCCATCCCACACCCCCTGAGGGCTGCGTTCCTCCTTCCACCCCTCCTTGGGTACAGCAGCCCTCAGAGTGCCAGTCAGCAGAACCACAGGTGATTTCTCCCAGTTCCATTTGGTCCCCTCCTGCTCCAGGGGTGAATACTTTGTCTCTCTCTCTCTCTCTCTCCTTTTCCATACAGCTGTATATGGTGCACCTTACTTTGTGCTGTATATATCAGCTGTGGGTGCATGGGGAGGCAAAAAAAACCAAACACCTGTGAAAAGGGTTCTTTACAAGTCCCCAAGTCCCCACAGTACCACTTCGAAGTCACAGCAGCGTCCCCCATGAGCACATAGCAGGGAGGAAAGCCAAGAGCTCCAGAGTCTGGGTTGCCACAGTAACCCTTGCTCTACCGCTTTTGGCTTTTAGACTGGGAAAACCCTTTCACTCAGTAAATACCCAGCTCTATGGACATGTCTGACACTGATAATGATTGAGGTGGGGCTATTTATTGCCAAGACTCAATGAAGAGCCCCACGCAACCATCTTCTTGCTTCTGAATCTTTCCACAGCTTCCAGACTCTCCACGACACAGCCAAAAAAGCCTAATAAAGGTAAGACTGGGGCAGCGTTTTGAATCCAGAGCATCTCTCCTTTCTTCTTCCCGATCGCACTCCTAATTCAGCAACGGGTTGGAGGGACTATGTTGTCTTTGCAAACTCACATTATTTCTGCGATGCATGTTAGTGTACTGTAACGAATCCGTGTGTTCCAAAGCCACAGTTATTTTTTTTCCTCTGCTGTCACTGTAACTCTCTGCTTCTTGCTCTTCACTGAGATAAAAGGTTTCCCTTCCCCCTGCCTCCAAACAAACAAACAAATCTGAGTAACGGGGATGACAGAACTCACGTAATTGTTCCCGCTTTGCATGTTTCCAGGCTGCTTGCCTCAATCAGGGCTGATCCAAATTCCCGCTGAAGTCCATGAGCGTCTTTTGACTGAAACAACTGTTTGAGTTTGGAGAAGGTTTTTGGAGGAGCAGAGTCAAAGCCAGGGGAGTGCAAGTAGCGCTGCTCCTCAGCTTCAGTAGAATAAGGACAATTTAACCCTGCTGAGGATGGGGATTGGTAGTTTCATTGCTCATAAATGGTGACTGCTGCCGCATTTAGGCACAGGCACAAAGAGATTTTTTTTTCCAGAGCTAATATATATGTGTATATATATAAAAATACATAGATTGTCCAGTAATATAAATTAGATGACTATATGGAGAACATGTCAATTATAAAGCCGAAAGATTTTCCACTTAGGAAAATTAAGGAATATTTCTCTTTTCTTTCTTTTGCTTCATAGCCCAGTAGCAGAAATATTGCAAGGGTTTCATCAGTACCTCTCTGCTACCCCAAATGCGAGCTCACCAAAGGAATTGCAGAGG
Organism: Baryphthengus martii; assembly: GCA_013396935.1. Taxonomy (NCBI): domain Eukaryota; kingdom Metazoa; phylum Chordata; class Aves; order Coraciiformes; family Momotidae; genus Baryphthengus; species Baryphthengus martii. The sequence continues at coordinate 283,213 of VWZK01013292.1, forward strand.
GTTGAGCGAACTCTCATCTCCTGCCCCATAATCACAGAAATCTACAACTCTCCTTTAGTCAGTGCACCTGTTGATTAGCTGGGAATATATTCCTCTCAAAATACCCCGTAACAGTATTTCTTTTTTTGCATCTGATACACGGATGTGAATACTTGGCCATTTATGTGCCTGATAATGATAGAGACTGTTGAGCAGTGAATCCTCTTTGTGCAGGCAGGTCACACCTAAACTGGTGGAACTGCGTGTGCCGGGTCACAGGCTACTTTACGTATTTGTTTAGCAACCACGCAGAGTTTTCGCAAATGATCAACTGATTAGTTTTAACCGGATGCCTTATGCTGACTTCTGGACTAGCCCAACACAACATCTTCATTTTCATATCAGGCCTTTCTGTCCCCGCCCAGGAAAACACATTGCTCTGCAATTACCGAGCGGCTACCGATAACGGTGAAAATGTGGTGAAATTAAAGACAATTATAAGCTGGTCTTTAGCAACTGAGTATTTCCCCCTAGACGATCTGCTTTGTTTGCAGACTCTGCTGTCGATGCCCATTTTGCCCGGCTGCACCTCTGTAACAGCACTGCAGTCCTAATTTTTTTCCAAATTTCTAAATTTTCCCATTTGGAAAATGTCCAAAGTAGGCTTTTGACAGCATGATGGACAGCTCTCATTAGAAAGCGTGAAATGAAACTGTCTCAGGGTCCAGCCAGCAATGCTGATGCCCCATTATATATTACAATGTCGTACTTCCCTTCGGCAATGACAGCATAACATGATGGCAATTATTAACTGGTTAATCACGGGAGCATTTATCTGCACAAGAAGCCAGTAAAACGGAATATATCCAATTTCTAGATAGGACATTGAAATGAAGAGAGAAAGATTAACGTCCTGGGTCTCCAAAGGTACTCTGGGTGCCTATTACATACTGATTTGGGAAGCACTGGAATATTTCTGCGGCAGCGTGTGCAACGGTCAGATGCAGAGCCAGAGGGACATCTGTCGTGCACTTCTCGCAAAGTTAAGTTACAAAAGTACAATCTCAGGCGCGAGCAAGTGCCAGGTGTCTGAGCTCCCTGGGAGGTTGCTGAGAGGCAATCCTTATATCCCTGATTTTGGGAGGGAGCCGAAGCCCCTGTTGCCCTGCAGCAGGACAGACCCACTCTGCCAAGGTTGCAGGAAGCAGGGATTTGATCTTTCAGTAGGAGGGAAAAAGAAGACCCCACCATTTGCTGCCATTCATGGTGAGGATGAGTCATGCAGCCATCTCCTGTCCGACCAAGAGGGTGCCCTGGGGCAGCCTCATGGCTGCTGGGGAGAGGCTGTAGCCAGAGGTACCCCAGGCCAGGGATGGAGCCACTGGCTCTGCCCTCAGGCCCCAAGGAGGAGAGTTGGGTTCTAATTCTGTTCCTGCCAAGCTAAATTTCTCGTTTGAAACCACTTCCCTAGTGCTGTCGTACTTCTGGTCCAAAAAGAAGCCTTTTGGGCAGTGCTTGTGAGAGCTGAGGAGGTGGAAAATCACATGGGGAAGAAAGGAATGCAAACTGCAGCGCTGTCCTGCAGATGTGCATTGCTCTGAACACCCAGCACGGCAAAGTCTGGGGTCTGCTGACCCTTTGCATGAGCTCCCTTCCTAGGACCAGCGACCCGCCTTCTTTGCCCACTCCTTCAAGTTGACTTCCTGGTGCTGTCTTACCAGCACCTCAGAGTGCTGCATGAGGGAAATGTGTCTGTGTGTGGCAGAGTGAGTTTTGGTTTATTTTGCTTCCAGGATCAGTACCTGCACACACTTGACCCCAAAGGATACCACAGCTAACTGCTGATCAGCTTGTCTTGAACTGGACCCTTCAGAAGGAAAAACCAGAGGGGTCTGTGGCCATGGGATTGTGGATGTACCAGATGGGCAACAGGAAAAGTATGTGATTCCAGGTAAGACAGTGTTTCTCTCGTGAAGGAGCTAGTGGGGACAGGACAAAGCTGGCTAACGAGCTGCTGCAAAAGCCTGAGTTACTCAAAATGTTTGGTAAAGAGTTCGCTGGCCGCAGCAGCCCTGGGCAAGGCAGGCAATCGGTCACAGAAAGCTCCCAGGCTGTTAACCAGGCTGCTAGCTTCTCCTAAAGCTACTTCTCCAGCTACCAGGACAACCAGCATTCGTGCACACACCATCTCGCTCTCCTTGTCTTCTTCAGCCTCTTCCTCAGTGCTCTTTACCACTCCTTGTCTCCAGATGCTGGCAAAGCTGCTGCTACTGTGGCTCAGAGCCTCCCCAGCTGCTTGCCAGCCCTTGCAGACCCAGCTACTGGCATGTTCAGAGAAACCAGCACAACTTTCTGTTTTTGAATCCGCAGGATGTTCTCCTTGTAGTCTGACACCACTGTGGGCATCTCCAGGAGCGGTGGCCCATGAGATGGAGACAATAACAGCACATTGAGGGCGTGATTATTGCTTGGGAAATGGAAGACAACTTCTCCTTCCTTCTCTACCCCAGAGTCTCGTGCTGCGGTAGCAGAAGCAGCTATAGAGTGTCCCCATGATGCTGTGACCATGCTTCAACAAGGATCCCACCCCAACATGTCCTACCACAGCTGTCATTATCCATGGGAAAACAACAGCCAGATATATGGGCATGTTTTTCAGCAAAGTGGTTACTTTAAAGGGTCTTTGTTTTTTTTTTTTTTTGCTTCCAGCCCTCTATGAGATAAAGCCATTCATGTAGAAAAGCCGATTATTCCCCTTGTAACGGAATTTAACTGAATTATGACCACTTACATGTAAAAGACTTATGCTGAAACCCTCAGGACTGGAAGGCCTTACAGACCAATGGGTCTTCTTGATCTACATTAACACCCTTAGTGTTGGCTTGTGTGAAAAACCTCCTATTGGCAGGGTAAAGATAAGCAGAGGAGATATTTTTTGACACTCACCAGTCCTCGGAAAGATGCTTTAGATAGTGGAAACAGTAAAACTGAGATTTGGTCTCTTCCTCCCTGAGAAAAAGCCAAGCGATGTCCAGCACAGCTACTCCCTTCTGGAATCCCATGGGCAAAAGCTGCTGCCACAGTTGTGGGCTCATCCTTTGGCTGGTGGGTTGGACAATACCAAAACTACACGTGATGGATCCTGGGGATACAAATCCATAAAGATCTGTAGCCACAGCTACTTGAAATCTATAATTATTTAAGGAAGGCAATGAATATAAAGCATGAGCAAGTTTATAGGCCATGAATATTATTTACCAGTCTTGTATAAGGGCACCCTGTATCTATTAAATATTAAATTCCCCTTTGGAAATGAAAGGCTAAAGGCAGTCACTCGGGTGAGAGAGTGCAGTATTTCCTTTACCAGGAACTCAGAGCTCTGCAGGATGGCAGAATCTGACCTCGTGTAAGAATTTATGATTGTTTTATTTCTTCAAAAGTCTCTCTTCTCTCTTTCTCATCAAAACCAGGTAAGTAGGACACCATATAGTTTGCATATTAGGCATCCAGATAATACGATACGATATAATAAAATAATACCTAGCTTTGTTATACAACCCATCACACAGGTCATTACAGAGGGGAGGTGTTCAACAAAGAGCAGACGCTTGACTATTTCCCCAGGCAGACCCCCCTGTACCTTTATTTCTCCTGGCAAATATTGCAGCATATAATACTCTGTTAAAGCAGGAAGAGAAGGATATTTGGTGCAGCCTCTCAGGAGAGTTAGGATGAGAGAAGGCTTTCAGTAATAAATGAAATGCTGTCAGCAGTTTAAAATTATAAATAAATAAAAGGGAGTGCAATTACATCGAGGGTCTTCTGGAAAAAGCTCAACCTTCAGCTCCTGGAAAAAGCTTCAGCTCCTGCCAAGTTTGGGAAACTTGTTACTGTGTCTAGGTGGACAGCGATATTCTTTCCAAGGACATTCCCATTTGCACCTTCCCCCCACGGTCGTGCTCCCCACAACGCAGCCAGCCCAAGCTGGACTTTGCCCTTTGCTGCTTTTGAAGCTGGGGGTGCAGGAGTCACGGTCACTTTACCCAGCAGCAGTGGTAGCAGTTTATTGCCCCACCAAGCCTGAAATTAGCTGCAATAATCTGGCACAGAGCTGAAATGCAAACAGACTCCAGTAACGCTCCTGGGTCAAGGTCAGCCTTTTCTTACCTTTAGTGCTCGTTAAGTGAGCTTTGCCCTCTGATGTCCTTGGGGACGCCTGGGGAGAATGAGAGCTCGTGGATTTAGCAGCTTGCGGAGCAAAATGCACAGGCTGGGAAGAAAAAGGAGTGATGCAGGAACGACAGCATGGGCTGGTGAGTTGGGGTAAGTATTTGAAAGACACGGGAAGAAAATGCTCAATATCAGAGCTACATTGTAGGAAAAGGAGTTAAGAAAAGCTGAGTATCAAAGTACCAGGAGAAATGGGTTTTGCTCCTACTTGTTTAGAAAATACTGGTGTCTTAATGGGACCCCAAAGTTAGCTGGAACAGATCCCAAATCACTTCACATTTCGCTCAAGGGAGCATGGTAAATGTCCATTTGTGGTCCCAAATGACTCTGAGCAAGGAGCATGGCTGGGTCTGCTTACACATCGCACAGCGATGGGTCCACAAGCTTCTTTTTGGTATGGTTCCCACCATGACTTCAGGTCTGATTGCTTGGCTTTTGGCTTCTCTTTATCACAATGAGGGGCTCAGCCTGTGGGAACAGAAGGGATTATTTCATGTACAGCAAGATCCACCCAGGAATATGAACTTTCTCTTTGTACCAAATTGGATCTTCCCAGAGGATCCCAATGAGGACAGGTAACCCATTCCCTTCAGCACCTCTCAGCTTGGGTATCGGTTCTTGCTTTTGAAGTCAAATGCTGGCCACTGATGGGATGATAAAGAGTCAAATTTTGATATGGGAGTGGTGCTGTGCAATGGGTGACTACAGCCATCATTGGTCTGATTTATTATCTCTGCTAATTATTCCAATAAATCAGTGCTTGACTGCAATTTGACGTTGATACTAAATGTAAAGGACTGGAAGTACTCTTGGGGAACGAACAGGAAAGAATTCAGCTGTATATATGAGAGAATTAATAAGACTTAGCTTGACAAAATGCAAGGAAAATTTGTAGCTACGAAAGCGGTATGAAACACACCAACAGGATGGAGCACCTTGTGTTGGCACTCCATAGGCATCACTTTGCCAATAGCACCTTCACCACCACCACCCCCTCAGCTGTGACTTGTGGGCAAAGACCAAAGAAGACACACTGCTGTCCTAGAGCTTTCTTTACAGTCTACAAAATTTACTGTATTAAAAAAAAGTACATAAATCCTAGAGAGAAAATGAAGTGAAGGCAGGGCTGAAGTTCTTGTGTGTGCTGATTGGGGCAAGGGGGTTGCAGGTGCAAATTACTGTGCCAAAATCCTGCTGCTTTTCAGAATCGGTGTGAAAACCTTCCCAGATTAAATGCATGCAAGAGTTCTTCCCCACCTTTCCAACTTAATCCCTGGGAAAAACAAATCTTTATTACCTGAGTGTATTGAAGCATTGAAGCTACTGAAACAAACAAAAAAAAATAACAACCTCTTTTTTTTTGGTCACAGCGAGAAGGTAGCCCCTGCAGAAAGCATGAAAGAGTGAAAATGAGAAGTAGCCTCTGCTCTAAGAAGGAGGAGGGTTTGAGTCAGCGCTGTTGGTTTTGCTTTCTCATTACAGCTCTCGTGCTCCACCCTTCTGCGTTGGTGGTGTTTGGTTTTATTTTTTTTTCCCAGCTTTTGCAATCTGACAGGCGGGTGAAAGCAAGTTGAGGGAAAAGACATTCCCCTGAAGAGAAGCCGGAGAACAGTTCTCCAGCTCTGTCTGTGCCGGGTGAAGTACAGCTGTCCACGCCACTTGCTTTAGCAGAAAACCAGCCCCCCCAAACCCCGGAGATACACTGGTCGTTGAACTGGTTTCCCAGGTAAGCCTGTTTATTTAAACTCGGAATCTTAGTAGCTGAGCTCTCTCTAACCAGGAAGTCAAATCTGAAGACAAAACACAGTAGAAAATGGTGTAATGGGAGAGCTGGGAGTGCTCAGCCCCTCGTTGTAAGAGCTACACTGGTTTATTTACTCAGTCACCAGCATCAAGCAGATCAGACATTTGTGCCATCTGACTTATTTCAGATACCACAGGTGAAAGGGCCTTACAAACAGCCACAAAAGATGGACAGACAGACAGAAAAACCCCCCACTAATGTTTTCCTTTGACGTAAAAGTTACTACACGTTTTGCGTGCTGTGGCAAAGCAAAAGAAAGGGGGCAATAAAAGGAAAAACAGCTCATTGCTGCTGGTGCCGGTTTAAAGTTCACATGGCAAAAACTAAGTTTCTGTCAAGTTTTCAAAAATTAATAGAATTGTAGTTTTGGGTCTTTGGGAAAAAGCTTGGGAATGAGCCAGAAGTTGAATGAAGAGAATCCCTGGAATAATCATCTGATGCCCTTAACCTCACGGTGGATCATCCAGACTCGTATGTTGGATGGCAGAGATGTGGCCATGTATCATGTGGCCATGATACAATAGTCACAGATGTCTATAGTGCTTCCACCCTAAAGGCTAGGACACATGGAGAGCCAACCTGAGGCTTCTGCCAGGATATTAAACCAAATGGAAAATTTTCATTTTCATTGCTTTGTTTATATACCGAAAGTATCTTTCCAAAAGTCCCATACAATTTGGGGTGTGCCATTTTTCACCAGATTGAGAATTTAATCCTGTTGGAACAATTGTACTTTTTCGTATGATTTTACTTTAAGAATCATATACAGGAACTTGAAAATATTTGGGGATCTCTCGGGTCAATAATCTGAACAACATCACTCCATACTCAGAGACGTCTGAAATTTAGCAGTGCCTGGGGAGGACAACAAATGTACTTGGCTACATCAAAATCCCTTTCTTGTTTCCTTGCCATCAAGAGCTGGGAGGACTTGAACCACTTTCCACTCCCGTGTTTTTGATCACAACCTCTTGGTGACTGCACTGGGGTGGGCGATGCCTGGTCCCTCACCTATGGGTAGCCACCTGCCACTGGGGAGGCTATGAGTTGAAAGAGCAAATACATCCCAAAAAGCATGTCAGAAAACATGAGGTCCCATGAAACTTGTAGTTTTGGTTTCCTCCTACTGCTGGCACAGGGCTGTGATTAACAGAGCTAGGGGCTAAGCTGTGCTGTGAGGAGGCGACTTACAGCAGATGCAGCAAAAACAAACTTCCTATGGCCTTTTCTGCCCAAAAAAACCCCTTCTGGGGGTTTTCAGGTCACATCTGCTACCATCAGCACGGAGAGTAGGAGCAGGTGAGACCAGGTCGTGCCAGGCTGCCTAAGTAACGAAGGAAATACCACGGCAGGGCAGATTTAATTCAGATTTGCTTGCAGAGGAGGACCTGGATTGCTCTGCAAGAGTGGGAGGGTTTGTTTTCCACTTCTGCTTCGCTGAGTCAAACCACATATAAAACAATTCAGATCTGGAGTCTCAGTTCCTATAATTTCTAGCGGGGAAGCAGTGCTGCTGCTGCTGCTTTTGTTCCTTCCTACGGAGATTTGTAGCTTTGCTGGGCAGGAACTCTCTACTGAAATGTGCTTAGCACAGCTGGAGCTTCTCGTCACAGCTGTAAAAGAAACAATTAAAAATAACATTTATGCTCATCAGCAGTGTCCCATTGGCTTCCCTCGGCGCTGATACTCACACTCAGCTGCCTTTGCTAGGGCCATTAGTCAAATCCCGCTCCTCTCCCAAGCAGGCTGCCCATGCTGATGAGCGCCCCATTTTAAGGGATGGGAAAGATCCTTCCATCATTTCTGACACAACCTATTATTTTTTTCCACCCCTCTCTCAGAAGCATGGATATCAAGGAGTATTTTGCCAGAATTTCTTATCAGGGCTCTTATGATAAACCAGACCTGGCTACCTTGACGGATATAGTACAGCACCACATCCGAGCGGTCCCTTTTGAAAATCTCAGCATCCACTGTGGGGAAAGAATTGAGCTGGACCTGGAAGCGACTTACAAGAAGATAGTGAGGAAGAACCGAGGAGGCTGGTGCATGGAAAACAACCACCTTTTATCTTGGGTCCTGAAAACCCTTGGCTACAATGTCACCCTTCTGGGATCAAAAGTGTATGTCCCAGAGTATGACGCGTATGCAGATGAAATCGATCATCTGCTGCTGCAAGTGGTGCTTGGTGACAAATCCTACATTGTAGACGGTGGGTTTGGGATGGCCTACCAGCTGTGGCAGCCATTGGAGCTGATTTCAGGGACAGATCAGCTGCAGACTCCTGGGATCTTTCGACTCCTGGAAGAAAGTGGGGTCTGGTACCTCGAGAAGGTGAAAAGGAAGCAGTGGGTTCCCAACCAAAGCATCTCCACTTCCCAGAATGTGGAAGAAGCAGCTTGCCGGCGGGTTTATCTCTTTACCCTTCAGCCACGAGACATCGAAGAGTTCAGAGCCAGCAACACCCACCTGCAGACAGCGCCGGACTCGCTGTTTGTGACAAAGTCTATCTGCAGCCTGCAGACTGCCGATGGCGTCCGGGCTCTGGTGGGGTGGAAATTCACCGAGATAAAGTACAATTATAAGGATAATACAGATCTGGTGGAAATCAGAATCCTTGCAGATGAGGAAATAGAGACAACACTGAAAGAGAAATTCAATATAACACTAGACAAAAAATTTGTACCCATTAATACAAGCAGGTTGTCTCTGTTTTAACTCACTGCCTGAATTATAATTCAATCCAGTAGCATTACATGCAATTCTTCCCCCTGTTCCTGACAACCATCTAAAGGTTAAGCTTTCTCTTTCCAGCTACACCAGTGTAAGGGAGAACGTATCAGCATGAATCTGGAAAAGAAATTGATTTTTCACAACTGCTCCTGCATCTCTTTCTGGTTTGGGTACAAATAATTTCTTCCTAGCTCAGTTGAATCACTCCCCTTCTGTTTGTGCTTAGCTGGAAGCAGTCTCTGCCCATTCCCTACTCCTTTCATCTCTTAAAAGCTTTTCCAAATACACCCAGAGCAGCAGGGCAGAGGGATGGAGCTGTATGTCTCTTTCTTTATTACTTTGCGCTGCCACCAGGGGAAAATCCTACCCACTTCTTAAATGAACACCATATTATTTTTGGAATTTAATAGCCACAAAACCAACGAGATCCAGTGCCGACTTTGCTCCAGCCAGCCATAAGCCTGTCCTTTTTGCTCTTGCACTCACAACACCCTCACTCAGGTGGCAGTCGGGCAGTCCTGCGCCTGGGCCACACTTACAGACTGGCTATTTATGGCCTAAAACCGATGAAGAGAAATACTAGTGGACAGTTCTGTCTTCTTGCAGACTTTACACAACTCCCATTCTCTCAGTGACCTAACCAGACAGCAGTATTTCTTGGAAATGAAAGCACCTCCCCTGCGTTTTGTTTGCTGCCACTCAGTCGCAGACTGCTGGGCATACGTGCTCTTCTCCTAAGAGCAGTGCTCTTCTCCGCGTGCTATTGCACATGAATTATCGTGGCTCAACTCAAACACAGGCACAGAATTATTTTTTTTCTGAAACAACTATTCTACTGAGGCTGTGTTTGTAGTGGTACTAATTATATTGATACAAGGAGAAATGATGAATCTTAATCAGATACCTAAAGGCTAAGATTTTTAGCATGATAAATTACTCAAATGTAATCACTGTGCCCTTTCAGATGTTGCTTGATGTTCCTTTATGTACAAATCATGGAAGCATTACAACTGTGCACTTATAATTAAGTAAATTACATAAATGAATTACAACTAAATAAAAAAATCAAGAATTATGAAGTAGAAGTATTCAGCTGGTTTTCTTTCCCCAAATTACAACATAGATGCACAAAGCAAAAAATTTTGTTCATCACTTCAGTTGCTCTGATTATTTGTACGTGCTAGTATTTTGCAGCTATGGCTTTTTAAAATACTTGCTGACCCTTTTTTTATTTGATATGCAATATGTGCACCTTTCTCTAACTAGCAGCTGATACTTGCTAAAAGCTGCTGCTGTTTTGCACGTTCAACGTGTATTTCAAGAGACACACTGAGTTTCCCAAACCTCGAGAGTCAAACGCGTCGCTGTGTGCTTGGCTACATGTGTGCCATAGTCCCTTTGAGCACATGAGGCTCCCCCTTCCCTTAGAGAAATGACAGTTTAATGACTGACCTTGTAGTGGACTGCAGAAGAAAAAGAGGCTTCTTATAGTATGGACCAGCAGCTTGCAATGCAGCTGGTCAGAAGTAACTGTCCCAGGATCTGGCTTGTTTGCAAGCTTTGTCCTTCTTTGATCTCCTTGTTAGTGGAAGGTTTAAAGGAGCTAAACTCGGGGGGGGTTATCCTTGCAGCAACCTGGCAGCTGGGGCAGAGCATCAGGATGGAGGTAAAAGCCCAGCCAGGTGTTGCAGAGGTGTGGGTCAGGAAAAGGTCCATGCAGAGCCAGAAGTTCCATCATTTATGGGAAACACCTAGAAAGGGCCATGCCCATCCCTTGCTCCATGCTTGGATGTTTCTTCTGCTTTGGGCTGTTTTGTAGGCTCAGGAGAAGGAACAGGGTGCTATGTCTATTGCCCCAGATGTTCAGCATATGAAGGGCAAACAAGGAAAAAACCGCTTTCCTCTCAGCTGACTCATCTCCTGGAGCGTGCGCCCCATCCGCCACTCTGGCTGTTGCCCTTCTTCGTGGCACAGCTCAGCACACCCACAGAAGCAGATTTTATTGCTGAGCAGTCAAATGAAGCTTTCTGCTGGAAGGGGTGAGGAAAAAAAAAAAAAAAAGGCTCTTCATCTCAGATTGCACTAGTTTGCTTTTTCCATATCACTAACTTCGGAGGCAAATCCTTAAAGGCACAGCAGGCTCAGGGAACTCAGCGCTCTCTGAGAGTGGCATCCCTGCTGCTGAAGGACAGGGCTTCTCTTTGAACCTGAGGGGGTTTAGATAGCTAATTTTCTCGGCAAATCTGCCTTCGTTGCTTTGGGGGGTCTGGTATCATCCACAAAGAACAACTCAGTGTGGTGTGACTAATTCAACTGTTGCCATCCCCCACTGATAAATCAGTGACTTCTTGGCTTGGATTACTATCCTAAGTCGCTTCCTACAGGGATCTAGGCCACATGAGTGTCAACAATGTAAAAGCTGCATCAAAATTTGCACTACTGCTTTGCTGCTTCAGCATGGGTGCAACCATCAAGCTGCTCCAGAGCCTGAAGCTCCTGGGTGACCTGTAGGGTTGAGAACGGGGTTATAACCACTTACAAAAGTAGCTTGTGATGCCCATTTCTCCTTTGCATTCCTGGAGGACTTCAGTTCTCACCCAGTAACATGGGAGATTAAAACCTACTCAATATTGTAAACGATTTGAGGACTGGATTATTTTCAGGCTCTCTACACAGCACCTAACACGACAAATTGCATGACAGTGCTTTCTACACATATATCAACACAAACAAATCCTTAAACCGATCAGAATATAAAATATTATAAAAGAAGAAACTCTCTCCCCTCTTTGCCTGTTCTGAGGATAATGCTGTCCCTGCCAGGCAGTAAAAGTAGCCTGGACCTTTAAGAGCTGCAGTTCCCAGTACAATTCTTCCTGGGAACTTTGGAGCAAACCAGGGCGGAAAGCTTGAGCTCGCTGGCTGAGAGGTAAGAGCTCGAGTGTCTGATCTTTAACTTCATCTTGCAGCTGCAGGTCAGCCTGTTTGGAAAAGCCCACCCCTGAGGGTCTGCAAACCGTGTGCTTAGCACTGTAGCCATATTAGCAAAGTACAAATTATAGCGGCCCCCGGGCTGACAGCACGCGTTGCATTGCAAGGACGTTGTCCAAGTACAAAGATCAAGCGCTCGAGACTTAAACTAACCCCCTTTATGCTGAGCCAGAGTGCATGAAACCCCCAGCTACTGACCCACAGTGCAGCTTAATATCGAACAAATAGTATAGGCGTGTGCAAGAGGATCCAACCTTGGAAACCTCTCGGGAGTTTTAGCAGAGAAGAACTGTTCCTAATATTCAGCCTAATTATGAAAGGACACTGAACCCCAGGGCACTTGCAGACAGAACTAACATCTGAATCCCGTTACCCATCAAACCGCACGAATGCTGAACGAAGCTCGGCTGCTGCAGGAGCAGAAGTAAACAAGGTTGAGATCTGGACTGAGGTTTAGGATGTTTGGCAACTTGGTTTTGGAATGCAAACTGTCCCCTGGGCGAGGGCTAGCTCGCTGCTGCAGCCCCGTCATGAGCACAGTGTGTACAGTTGTGCCAAGAAGAAAATCTGCCTGTGGGAAAGCAAGGGAGGAAACACTGGTTTGTGTGAACGCTCCCTAATGCCAATGATTTTGTACTGCAGCTTTAATATACTTAAACCTCTACAAGTATTCATTGAGGTCAGAGCCCATTTTGTCAGCCACAACCAGGCCATATCTACTCTACAGACTTTAAATTGATGAGGCCAGAGAAAGGGCAGCTGGGGAAACTGAGGCACAGGCTGTGAATTTCCCCAAATCTGTTTTCCTGAAGCCTCATTGCCAGCACCTGTGGAGGGTCTCAGTGAGGAGGTTGCTCATGGCTGGATGAGAGGAACCGGTTATACGCTGCACTCTCGTCAGGGTGATGGGGACACCTAGACCCAGGAGACGGGTTATAGGGAGAGTATCAGGTCTCCCGTTGGCCCAGAACTGGGACTGATCAGTTTTTGCTTGAAAGAAAAATTCAAGTGTATCAGAACCACGAGGCTAACAAACTCTCTTGGCGTCCTTCTGGTCACAGAGATTCAGCTTGACACCATCACAGGGAAAAGGTGTTTCTATCAGGCTATGCAAAATGGCTAAATGTGGGAACCGAGGGAAGAATGAGGCAGGGGATTAGAGGATGAGCACTGTCTGTTGGGGAGGGAACGGCTTTCTACAACCAGTGTTTCCAAGGAGATCCTGCACAAGATGAGTGCCCTTGTCCTAAAAAAGGGATAGGAAAAAAATCATCAAAGGCATGTTACTGTTTTTTTCATGTAGCCTCTTTGGGTCCTTTTGAAGTGAAAATGTTTATCTCTTGTTCCCTTATTATTGGGATAATCCTCTGTTTCACTACATTTTCCTGTGATTTTGCATCAGCCAGTCTGAATCCTGGTGCCAGTGCAGGTCAGGAGCAATACAGCTAAGTCAAGTGCTGCTGGCATTAAAATTGGTCATCTGATGCGCTCACCTGGCAGGGTGGAGTTATTTCCACCTACATATTTGAGGTGGGATCCTCAAAAGCTCCCAGCACTTTCTTGAGTGTTGGCACCGACATCAGGTCAAGCTGCGGGTTGCTCCAAGGGGAGTAGTTGGATCAAAACTCAGAATAGTTGCTGGAAGGGAATCTCTCCCATCTTGTTTACATCAAATAGTTTTTGGAAAATCCCCCCAGGGAATATGCAACCATTTTCAAGGAACAAGAAATCCTCAGAGCTTTTGGAAATTAATACGATCCTTAACAGATTGTTAATCATTCTGGAAAATAAATACACTTGTGTGGAAAAGAGCCGAATTAAACCTAAGTTAAAAGTGAAAGAAGCCCTTGCAGACACCAGATGAGTCAGTGGATTAGAAGTGTTACAGGCAATCTTTTGTCTTGGCCATGCAGCCAGTACCAATGACGGTCTCTTTCTACCCATGAAGGGAAAAGGGATCAGAGACATGAAGACACAAAATATATCCAGTAATTTGAGCTGAAACTAAGACCTATTGTTTGTGAAAGAAAACAAAAGCCATTGAATATGCCTTGAATGTATTCTTAGTAACTATCAATTCCTTTGACCCTTAGGTTAGAAAAACTAGCAGTTCCTTCCTTTCAACAGGCAGGGTCAAAGCTGTGTCTGAGCTTCACAGGGAAACTAAAGAGATTAAGAAAACAACAATCTGCTTCACGTGGATGCTTGTCTAAAAAGGTGACACACTGAGATGTTAATGTAAACTCCACCAGTAAAATTACCTGTGAGATGAAAAAAAAAAGAATTGCTTACCTGTTACAGTACAAGAAAGAGTCAGAAATTGCTATGAATTTTCTGCCAGTACGGTGTAGCAGCTTTTCTGCAAACCTGTTGCTTGTCAGGTTTATAAATTTTTTTGCCACATGGGACCCTCATCCAGGGCCAGAGACTCTGTTGTGCCACGCACTGTGTCTTCCCACAGGAAAGACATCCACTTGGTTCAAAGGCAACACCTGGGAGAGAGAAAGCATTATTGTCACCTGCTCCTATCCTCAGCTCTTTTTTAAGACATAGAGATAACACAGGTACCTCTAGCTGCATTCATCTATCAGAGGCGTAGGCTTCTTTCAAATCCTCAGTAAAACAGCCTAGCCTACATTTGCAGGCTGGTTAACCTGTGCTACAGAAACAGTACCAAACCTCTTGAGAGCTGCACAAAAGTAACTGGCTATTTTTCTGCTCACACAGGTAAAATGAACATTCAAGAGTATTTGGCAAGAATCTCTTACAATGAGTCCCATAAGGATGCAGACTTGCAAACCTTAACAGTCATCTTCCAGCATCACATCCAAGCAATTCCCTTTGAAAACCTCAGCATGCATTGCGGGGAGACCATCGAACTGGATTTGCAATCTACTTACAATAAGATTGTGAGAGAGAAACGCGGTGGATGGTGCCTGGAAACCAATCACCTTTTATTTTGGGCCTTGCAAGAATTAGGGTACGATGTCTGTATCCTTGGAGGGAATAGTTATGATCCAGCAGAGAGGGCATACACTACTGAAATAAATCATATCCTGCTGAAAGTGGTGATCAAAGGCAGTTCCTACATAGTAGATGCTGGTTTTGGAGGTGTCTACCAGATGTGGCAGCCATTGATGTTGATTTCTGGGAAGGATCAACCCCAGATCCCTGGCATCTTTCGCTTCATGGAAGACAATGGCACCTGGTACTTTGAGAAAGTGAAAAGGAAGCATTATATTCCTCCTGAACAAAGTGTTCCTTTCACCCAGAACCCAGAACCGGGGAATATCAGGAAAATATATACATTCACTCTTGAGCCACGACATATAAATGACTTTCAGGAGCTAAACATGTACCTACAAGTATCTCCAGATAATATACTTCAGAAGAAGTCACTCTGCAGCCTACAGACCCCTGAAGGGCTTTATGGCTTAGTTGGATGGACCTTCACTGAGATCAAGTATAGCTACATGGAGGACATGGACCTGCTGCAGATCACAACTCTTACAGATGAAGAGGTTGAGAAGACACTGAAAGACAAATTCAACATAGTGCTGAAGAACAAACTCACACCAGTAAATGTTCGTGGCCTGCCACCTAATTTAGTGGATAAAATCCAATTCTAACGCTGTGCTAGATGGGCCTTTAACTATCTATAAAAGTTCTAAAATTAACAATAGCAACATTAATCTGATGCTAAAGTTGAGCTAGTCAGATGAACACAAAGCTTGGTAAGTTCAAGTATGTTGCTAATTAACTGCATATATCTATTGCCTTTTATTTTTTTTGAGTTTCTCCTTCTTTAGAAACGGAGACATCTTACTTCCTCTAATTTGCTCATATGGACATTGCTTTTTGATTCCATAACATTTTGTTCCATCTGTCTGGATCTCACTTTATTTCAGATATAGTCAGCGGTAGAGGAGACCAAAATGATATAGAAGGAGAAGCTGTGTTATCATTTTACACGAAAGACCTTGTATTGGGTTTGGCTGAGCTGGACTTAATGTTCCCCAGAGCAGCTCTTGTGGTGCTGGGCTTTGGATTGGGAGGCAGATAAGATGCCGGTGTTGTGGCCACTGCTGAGCAGCGCTCGCACAGCACCAAGGCTGGTTTTCCAACACCCTCCTCCCCTGCCCAGTGAGATGGGGTGGGCAAGGTCTTAGGAGGGGACACAGTGAGGACAGCTGACCCAACCTGACCCAAGAGATATTCCACACTGCATGACGTCAGCTCAAGTACGAAAGGGAGAGAAAGGAGAAGGAGGGTGGGGCATCCGTTTGAGAAGATGTTTGTCCTCTGTGCAACCGCTGCGTGTACCGGAGCCCGGCTTCCCAGGAAAGGCCAGACATCTCCTGCTGATGGAAAGTGGAGAATAAAATCTTGGTTTGCTTTGCTTCTCACACATGGCCTTGCTTTTCTGCTTTTTCCATTAAACTGCCTTTATCGTACCCCACGGGCTCTTCCCATCTTATTCTCTCCCCGCTTGTCGTGCAGAGGGAAGTAGGGGGGAGCGATAGTGTGATTTGGTGGGTACCTTGCATTCAGCCAAGGTCAACCCACCACAGACCTCTAATGTTTTTAGGTATTATTTCCAATCTTCTCAATAGAATTTTAAAAATTACTCACTTCCTTTAACAGTCTGAAATAGAAAGCTGAGCTGAATTTGGCTTTCAAAGACCTCATAAAAAAAAAGGTTAAGACTTTCTCAAAACAAGCCACCACTAGGTGCTGATCAGTTTATGATGAAATGAGTTAAAAGACTTAAGCCCTACTCCCTTACGAGAACTTGACTTCAAGTGACCTATTTATGCAAGGGCACTTTAAAAACCCAAAAGCTCTCTAGTTTTGAGTGTCCAATTTTTCCAAGTCTGATTTTTCTGTGTCTGAAGTTTGAAACAAAATCAATAGGAGCTGAGACAATTCAACACTTTTTAAAAATCAGGCTTTTGGTATCGAGATTGGAAACAGTCGAAGTTAGATCAGCCTTTGCAAACCATAGTCTCAACTTTTCAGGCCTAAACTTCCTTCAATGGTTAGTGGCCATGACAGTATTCCAGGTAAAACTCTTCAGGTTTATTACCAACAGTGTTCTGCACAAAACCTGTGTTAAATAAGTAATACTGCAGATGTAAAAGAAAACACTGGGGAATTAGGACATGTCACCGATGTGGTTTCACAGCATGTTACAATAACCTTTTCACTTTATGGTACCAGTGGCAGGTACTGTATAGGATGTGTCATGAAACAGAGCAACAGAAAAGCATCTGTCTTCAGCCAAGGGAAAAACTTTGATGCTTGTGTTAGTCAGCCACAGACTCACAGGGCATCTGATACACGAAACCCTTGTGCTTTCCCAGATAGAGTCTAATGGATCTTCTCAAAAGGGACCTCTGACTTTCTACCTCCGTCAAATGAAGAGGAGACGTGCTTGACAGGGAGAGAATTAAATAAACAGCCCTGAAGCACTTTGAAGAAGCAGAAGGCCAATTTTTAGAGAAGAAATGCATTACTTTGCTCTTGCAGGCAACATAGTGCAAATAAATATTTGTTGTGCCTTTTGTTAGGTGTGGCAGCTCCAAAATATCTACCTGCTGAAGTTGAAGCTTTGAACAGATCGAGAGTTCCCTTGTGGGCAAAGAAGGGTCATTTTGTGCATCCGTGCAGCGTGGGAACACGCAGCCTGCAATACCTTGGCGTTCAGTGTACCCACAAGGAGGTGGATGACTGTCCTCCACTGGAAAGTGCTAGCTGGCAAAACCCCGATCATTTAATTTTAAAGAGTTACAGAGCCATTTGTAACTGTCTACTGTAATTATTTTACATGGAAAACAAGTTCAGTCTGGTCTTAACCAGGGGAAAACATAAACATCTACTAATAGAGAAGAAACAAAGTTTAATTTGCTCACGGATCACTGAAGTCCAAAAATGTGCATTCATTTTGGGTGGACTATGCTCTTTCTTGGCATTTAAGATTCAGGAGTGAGGGCTGGAGAAGTTTAGAGAGGAAGACAACCCTCAAAATTTCTCTCTACTCCTGGCTTTACTGGCTGCTGCCTTAGGAATAAACCACCCAGAAGCTGAATACATCAATAAATAAATAAGGCTATCTTAAGAGGTAAGTTTATTTTCTTAAAAAAAACTCCCACCAAAGAAAGCAAAAATCTGGTTTCTTTATGATGGTAAAGGTCATAGGCAATAACGTAAGAAATATTTTCGTGAAGAAAAATGTTACAGAAATATGTGGATATAAAGCTAAAATATCACCTGCTAAACATGGGCTCTTCACAAGGGCAAAACAGAGATAAAGCAATTTCAGTTCTTCTCTCTTTCACTCTCCAGGAGGAGATTCACTTGACTATGAGAGAGATGCTTTTGTTTGGATGCAGCAGTAGATATAAATTTAGATCTATAACCTCTTCTTGGAAGTTATTCTTTTAGATTTTTAACTTTATTTAAAAATATTGCAAGTGCAAAGGAAGTGAAAGAGCAATCTAATAATCAATAGATTCTACTTTATAGGAATAAAATTACTGTCCTTTAAAAACAACTTGAAAGAAAAGAAATTGCAAACCCTGGTTTGTGTACCCCAGAAAGTCCATGGGCTGAGGTATTAGGATAAAGGTACGCAGACAACATATTTTAACAGTAGAATTGCTGATAGTGTGCATAGTCCTGGTAAGGAATATTTTTATATGACTACCTTCATTTGTACATTTAGAAACAGTCTCTTAAAATTCTTCTGCTGGTGATTCTCTCTGCATAAATCATAGCCACATTTGTGGGATTACATTTTCAGTATCTAGCTTTTCATCTGACCTGCTCACAATTCAAAAGCACAGTAGCTTTCATCTGCTGTAGTCAGGATCTAATGCTGCTCAATCATATTAGGGAGCTGCAGAGAGAAATTACAAATAACAACCTCGAGAGCCAGGTTTAGCCTGGTGTGAGCTGTTTAGCATTCACAGTTTCAGTGGGGAGGATCAGATAGTCTTGGATTCTGCAAATCAACAGAAAAAAAAGTGACGGAAATCTCACGTTCTACTTATCAAATATTACATTGAGAATATTCTCCAACAATATACTTAAATAACACTGGAAGCTAAATTCCTTTCTGTAGGAGATAACGTGCGGTTTTTCATGGGGCTCTCTGCTTCTATACCATGCATATGCACATCATGAATCTGTCACTGAGAATCATCGGAGAAATTCTAGTTTGCAGTAAACTATTAACGGTTCACTACTGAATTTATCTGAATACAGCAATCTTCCTGAATCACTAAGTCTCTAAACCTCAACTTACCGTATCCACAAAAGATTTCCAGGCAGCTTTGTGGGTTGTCAAGAAGCTAAATATTTGCAGTAACTCTAGACTGCTGAAAAGCTTAGTGCTTTCTCTGCAAAGGTTCAAGCCTTCAAACCATTTTGTGCCCAGCTCCATAGCCAAGCAGACGATCTACAGTGTATTTTACAAACAGCACCCATCAGATACCTACAGAGCATCAAGCTTGTAACAGTGGCCAGCAGACTGTGGTGGGCCATGGTGAAAACCAGACAACTGGTATGAGAATGCATAAAATAAGTTGAGTAATTTCTCACCCAGTAGTCTTGTTCACGAGGAGTCCTACCAAGGCCGGTCAGGAGGTAGGTACTGCTGGTGGCAGGGATGAGGATTTGGTAATTCTCAGTTATGCCTCCCCTGGGAGGAATAAAGTGAGTTTTGAGAAAGGACGAGACTGGAGGGATGTAAAGCAGCCCCCGTCCATTTTTCAGGGCACCCTGTGAGACACAGGGCACAATGGGGAATAGAGATGTGCTCTTTGTCTTTTATGTCACTCACCTTCATTCAGACTCATTATTCCAACACCAAAATGAGTTTGTGCAACACTTAGAGCAGCCAAGAAACTCAGTGGTCTGCGATTCTTGCAAAGATCAGAGGTTTTTTCAGTTACAGTTATCTGAATAAAACTTGACACTTTACAAAATATGCAGGGGGGTATCATTTTCACTTTTTTTTAAGTAGTGAAAGAGCGATGTGTACTGAACGAGCAATTCATTTACCAACACATAGATCAGTGGCAGACTCATGAAAAGAACATGTGAATCCCAGTTCAAATTATCCTCCCTCCAAGTGGCAGATGACACTGTTTCCCCCACTGACACTCCTTTCACTGAACAGTGGATTTAGATCAGTCTTCATGAACCCTCCTGAACACTCCCTAGCATGAGCTTATAATTTGTCTTAACCCCGCCGTTACAACGCAAATACAGCAAATCATCATTTCACAGCCACCACGTATCAAGCTGAAATTTGTGTCTGCTGTTTGCCATAGGGATGACTCTAAGCAAAAAGTAAACCTTTGTGTGCACTGCTCTTCTTGACTTGGGGAGCCATTTGACATGAATACTTCTTGCCTTTAAAAATTGCTCAGATGAGGTTCACTAGATTAAACCCTCTTTGCTGGCAGTAGCCTGGGCAGTTTTTTACAGCGTCACAAATCACTGACGTAAAGAAACAAAACCAAAATGCATTGCCTTCCTTTACAGGTGACATGAACCTTGAGGAGTATTTTGCGAGAACTGGCTATAAAGGTTCCCTTGAAAAGCAAGATCTGGAAACCTTAACTGATATATTCCAGCACCACATCCGTGCTGTTCCCTTTGAAAACCTCAGCATCCATTGCGGGGAGAAAATTACTTTGGAGTTGGAGCACGTTTATAACAAAATCGTGCGGAGGAAGCGAGGTGGGTGGTGCATGGAAAACAACCAGCTGTTGGGCTGGGTCCTGAAATGCCTGGGGTACGACACCAGCTTTTTGGGAGCTTATGTATTCAATCCACATCAAAACGCATATGCCACCATCATGACCCATCTCCTTGTAAAGGTAGTTATTGATGGCAAAGCCTATATTGTTGACGGAGGCTTTGGTGTATCCTATCAGATGTGGCAACCGATGGAGCTTGTGTCAGGGAAAGACCAGCCCCAGGCTCCCGGCATCTTTCGCTTCACGGAAAAAAATGCCATCTGGTACCTCGAGAAAATAAGACGGAAACAATACATCCCCAATCAAAACTTCTCTAACTCTGATCTGCTGGAGAAAAAAGAGCGTCGGGAAGTTTATATGTTCGACCTTGAGCCACGGACAATGGAAGATTTCCGTTTCCAGTGCACGTACCTTCAGACGTCTCCAGATTCCCTCTTTACAAAGAAGTCCATTTGCACCCTCCAGACCACCGATGGCTTTCGAGCACTGATTGGGTGGACACTCACCGAAACCACATACAACTACAAGGAAAATATGGATCTGGTGGAATTCATAACTCTTGAAGATGAAGAGGTGGAAAAAACACTCAAAGAGAAATTCGACATAACTCTAGATAGAAAACTTGTTCCAATTAATGTCAAAGGATTTTACACAATCTAGATGACCACAAAAACCTATAAAAGTGCTACATATGTACAGTACCTTCCACTGTCTGTGCAATCACTACTGTAAGATTATGGCATTGTTTTGCAGGCAATTGGAGGAAAAACACATTAATAACAGATTAAAGGGAATTTCACTCTGGGAAAAGTCAGGAATTCAAGACTCTTCTGTCAGGTCAATAGAATTATTTGCTGTGAGATGATTGTAGTTCAATTTTTGGCACAAATGTAGAATCTGATTTGAATCTGGTTATTAACTTGGGTAACAAATGTTAGGGGAATTTTGGAGGGCCTATAGCACAGAAATGGGAGTATGGATTATTAATTGTGATATGTTGCCAACACATTTGCTATGGTTATTATAGGGAGAAAAGTCATCTGTGAGCATTTAGACAACAAAGTACACATTTAAAACTTGATTTTTCACAAGATCTAACCACTCACAGCTCATCTCATTTCTCTACCTTTAATGTAAGTAAAACAATGTCATCTCTGAAAGGAACATTAGAAAGTATAACGCTTTCACTGACATCCTTAGGCAAAACAGAGTACAAAATGAAAGTTATCATCATACACATCCCTTTTGTCATTGTTGCAGTAAACTGCCCCAAGTAATTTTGGTCTGTATGGATTTTTCTGGTGATGCAAATTGTGTATATTGCAGCATTCCTCTGACTGATGGGCTCTAAGGAGGAGATACCTACGAGCTTTGCTGCTGTAATCATCCTATAAAGGGTGAATGTTGCTTAAACACTGTAACTGGCTTAGATTCACTTTACACCAAAAGGGGTGGAAATTTTCTATTTTTAGCATTGCTGACTATTTGTATAACAAAGGTAGGACAATGAAGCTAACCCCACTATAACCTTAATTTTAGCCTCTTGGTGTAGAGCAAATCTGGGAGTCCATATAGCTGTCCTGAACGAGTACCGTTTAGCACAGGAGCTTTAGTGTCACATGAGTGAGTTAATCTGTATCAAAGTGAAAAAAAATCAAGGAGTCAACCAAATTTAAAGGAATTATTTCACAATCACATTTCCCCTTTCTTAATTTTTTTTTTCTTAAAAAGCCCAGAGAAAACCACTGAAATATTCTCAAATGTATGAAAAACCAAAATACACTAATATTGAAAACAACCTTTCTCCCAAACCCATGATAATCCCGAGTATTAGTCAAATGTTGATTCCTCACACTGATAGCCTATCTTTTTGCTCAAAGACATCATCTGATCATAAATCTCACAAATGCTGTAAGTGTATACCTGAAAATAAATAAAGGAAAATAAAACCATAAAGAGTTGCTGTAAATACAGCCTCACTCCACCCAGCTGCATGGCTTCTGCACGCACCATCTGCAATGCAAATCAGCTCTGTTCAACTGTGTTATCTCTCTGGTGGCCAACCCTCCCCATCACAAACTTCTTGAACCAAACAGGCCAAACAATACTGAACAAATTTGACAGCAGTGTTGGGAGTTCCTACAGGTTCCTGGAAAAAAGAGCCTGTAGGCTGAGGAAGAAGCTGATCAGTGAAGGGGAGGCCCAGTTGTGACCTCCTTTGCCGGGCTCAGCAGCCAACAGCTCTGGGCTGGCCATGGCACGTGTCGGCTCTTCCCTGCTCACGGCTGTGGTGGCAGCTGATGGCCTGGCTGCACATGTACTGGCATGGGGATGAGGAACCAAGGACCAAGTAGGAGGCGATGGGGGACGCTGAAAGACTTTACTGAGGTGGGAACACAGCTTTTCTATAAATAACAGAACTAATGACTTTGTTCTCTTATCTGTGTTCATATTAGTCTCTCATACTACGGTCTCATTAATGGGTTTTAACCCTTTCAAAATGATTGATCAAACTGGGGCATTGCCCCAGACCCCAAGGAGTGTTATGAGCTTCGAAACACTTACCACCTCCATTCTAGCTGACAGAAATTCCCACCTGCCTTCACCCAGCTCACCAAACCATGTTGTCCTATGCAATGAGCTACATCGTTTTCTGGAGCTGCTGCCTCCTGAGGACAGCCATTAGCAGACCGGTTATTTTGCCTCCATACTTCCCTACAGATGTTCCTGCTGTTGCTCCCAGGTAATTGCTCATGTTGGGCAGAAGTCTACAGACTCATATTGGCATTTTAAACTATGCCTGCAATGATGATCTGGATTCAACCCAGATACCCCTCTCTACTATTCAGCTCTTACTAAAGATCTACAGGGCTGATGATGACTGAAGCTTCAACCCTCTCTTTGACTCCATCTGTTGATAACCACTCCGAGTGGGATTTTTCCTGTCAATGCGACAATTATAACCAGGTCCTCACTGTGCAACATCAGATCACACAAAGAAATGTCAACAAGTACAGCTGAGGAACAGTTTCACAGCTTAACTAAAGCTGCCTAAAAGCTGACAAAAGCAGGTTATTGAGGTGTGAATGCCAGACCTAAAAAGTCTCTGAGGTTTGAGATGAGAATGGTGTAAAAACAAAGCCAAACAAACCCTGAGGCCTCATGCTGGGGTTCTATTAACAAGGCATTATTGTAGAAGGCTGTGCTGCTTTTGGCTAGGGTGGAGTTAATTGTCTTCACAGTAGCTTGGATGGGGCTGTTTTGCATTTGTGTGAAAATAGCCAAGATAATTCAAGAGATGTTTTCGTTACTGCTGAACAGTGACTACACAAAGTCAAGGCCTTTTCCTTTCCTCAAACCACCAGCAAGCAGGCTGGGGGTGCACAAGAAGTTGGGAGAGGACACAGCCAGGACAGCTGACCTCCAACTGACCCAAGGAATACTCCAGACCAGATGATTTCATGCTCATCATAAAAAGGTAAAGAAGTAGTAGTAAGAGGGTAGGGCACATTGGGAGTGATGGTGTTTGTCCTCCCAAGTCACCGTTAGGCGTGATGGAGCCTGGCTTTCCTGGAGATGACTGAACACACACCTACCTGCCACGGGAAGTGGTTAACGGATTCCCTGTTTTGCTTTGCGTGCTTGTGCACGGTTAAACCACGACAGAGGCAGATGACCTCACAGACTCCAAAGAAAAGAACAACCCAGTCCCTAAAGCATCAGCTCTCAGAGAAACTTGCATTCACATGCAGAAGGGAAACAGGATGTCTGACATCCTTCACCACCACGACGCTTTATTAACACTCCCTGAGAAAAGTTTAATGAGAGCCTAAGCTATTGTGCAGTTCTAGTTGTTGGCTGCTGCTGAAATGAAGCAGAACAAACTCTTATAACCCCCCACCCAGGACTTGTCTAATTCCAAATACAATTTGAAAGTATGGTTTTCCAATTAACAGAAAGATGAGACAATTTCTTTCTAAGTCGGAATGCTGGATTAAGTCCCAGAATCCCAGCCCAGCTGCCCATTCCACACACGCAATGCCCAATGGCAACGACAGCCACCAGCGATTGTGGAACTGTATAATGGAGTGTCTTATTAGAAAACAAGACACATAACAGAAGAAACACAGTTCAAACTCCACAGCACCAGCGAACATCCTCCCCCTTCCCCAAAGAATCAAAGTTTAATCAGCTCATGCATTACTAAAGGGAAGTACAGGGTGGCTCACTTCAGTTGGACTCTGGTCCTGCACTTTTTTAAGAGCTAATATACTAAGCGGAATAAAAGTAACAAAATGAGAAACATCAGCAAGAAAGATGAAGTTATTCAATACTTACATGTTTCACGCCAGCAGTTACTACAGAAATCAACAGTCGGCCTGTCAAAGGGAGGGACAAAACTTCACCTGACAAGAAACTTGCTCGAACTGAACACTGTGAGCTGTCAGTGAGCACCAACTACAACACACCCCTTGCTTTGTTCGCTTTAATAGATCCCTCGGTGCACCGGGCACAAACACTTCTGGTGCCTGGTAACTCTTTATCAATTAAACTTTGCAAGTAGCTATTTTCTTGAACAAAAATCCTTAGAACCTACCCCAGCTTGCTTTTGTTCTCAAAGAAGAAATGCTTTTCATTTAGAAACACGACCACATGCGAAAGCTCTGCAGCTCAGCAAGTCGCACATGAAAATGCATCTGCATTTGAGACTGTGTCAGAGCCAAGAAAGCTTGAATTAATGTAGGTTGGCATGATGAATATTTCACCACTACACTTACATGTCTGTCAAGGAGCAGTTCAAGCACAGATTTTATACAGCACAACGTTTCTACCCCAGCTAGGAAAGTAGAGCTAGACTTCAAATACATACATAAATATATATGTATTTACAGGATTGGAAATACAGATGAGTACTTCAGAAGATCCCATCATAAAATGCCTGCTTCTAACTCTGGCCATTTCAAAGTATATTTAAAAAGTCATGTAGGGCTGATTTTTAGTTTTGTCTTGCTCATAATAACGCACTATGAATGGTGCTTTTAAAGATGCATTTTACAAACTCCCCATGAATAAGAGATCGTGCTAAAAAATCAGTAGTTAGTCCTACTGCAGCATTTCAGTAGCTGACCCAGCCACTCGTGAACTGGATTTCAAGAAAGCATCTGGATTTCAAGACAATCAACCAAAACTTCTTCACAGTTGCTGCTGGGCATGTTTAGGAAACAGAAGAACCACTCTTCCCCTCTCCCAAGTTTCCAAAATCATGGATTTTCTAGGAAGCTTCACTCACACTCTTACCCACACACCATGTCGCTCACATTTCCAGCTGTCCCCTCATAGGATGACATGAAATTAAGGACCGACATCCTTCAACTGTGCAAATTTACCCCTCACTGGACTGAACAGAACTCTTGTAATGCAAGAGAGTTTTCTGCACTAATCCTTGGTAAAGAAAGGCTGCACACGGAGTTCATCAGAGCTACTAATCATTATCAAAATTATCCGAAAGCTCCTTTACATAACACCCCTGGAAACTTCTCCAATCCACTGTCTCTTGGGACATGCAATCGCAGTGACATCTCCTCGTTGCTGGTGGTTCACTAGAACATACTTTAGTTCCCCCAGTTATCCAGCAAAGCTACACAGAAATCCTCTCTCCGTTGAAGAAATGTGTTCAGATAGAAGGGAATCATTTTCCTACTAATAAGCAAGCAAGAATAATGGGATATATTCTGAGTTTTGCTTGTGATGACCAACAATAAATCATTTCTTAGCTCAGGTCACATCTTCCACGGGAAGAAAAATGTCTTGCAATCATTAACTTCTTTTCATCTAGCAATAATATATGATCAGGTTTTAAGTAATTGAACCAGTAGCATTTAATTAGCTCTGAAAAGCTCTCTCAGATCATGAATCACAGATGTACCACCTGTATGAGGTCCCCTTCCTAGGTTAAAAGTGTATTTCTCTTTCCATGTGTGATCCATCTTGAATATCTAACGAGGTGCCCTTGATCTATGGATTACAGTTCATATATCACACACAAAATACAGCCGTCTCTGTCTTTATCTAATTGAGTTTCACATCTTGCTTTACCAAGTCGTTAAAAAAGAAAAAAAAAAGGCAAAAAGCCTCTTGTGTCCACGACAGAACGGCCACTACTTGCTTGAATTTAACAAATTCCTCTTTCTCCAGACAGTCAGCATTAAGGATGAGTAACTCAGACATCTAGCTGGGGAAATGAAGTAGCAGAAGGAAATCTTTCTTGTTGAAAGACAGGATATAGAGAACGGCTTCGGTTTTAGACGAGACCACACTGACATTTTTCAACAGGCCCACAGCACTGACTGACCAAGGAGCATGATGTTTCCATCCCGACCTTCCTTCAGACGGCTTCGTTGCACGCTAAACAGAAAAAGTCAGTGCAGTCAACTAACATTTGGGGACATCTACGGCCTGCACAAAACAGGCTCACTTCTTACATCCGACTGTATTAAGCATCATTTTTTACGTTAAATTAACTAAACCACAATCAATAAACACAAAAAAACCAGTATTTATTCAGCTTTCAAATATGTTTCTGAAGCTGTGATTATGCTTTTACGACAAGACCTAGATAATTGCAAGATTGGATTTTTTTTTTGCTGACAAAGACACAAAATTAGCAAACTTCTTGTAGAAGACAGAAATTAAGATTCACAAACTGTTCGCATCAAGCTGTAAACGCTGCCCAATATTTGGCTTGCTCTATGAAACAGAAGTTTTACTACAAATCCCTCTATTCTTAAATAAACTTTATAAAAAATAACATTCAACAAAATGGTTTTTATCTCTCTGTCCTTTTCCCATCTTATTTTTAGCACAGTAAAAAAAAAACAACAAACAAAAACCACAACACAAAACCTGACATGTTTTTGCTGACTTTTTTTCAGTTTGAAGACAGCAAAAGGTTTTCATTTTCATAGTATAAGAAGTAGTGAAAGCTGAACTGCCTTACTGGATTGGACTAAGCTTCTCTTTACTCCAAATACTTCTTTCAGATGTTATCATAAATTGTAAATAATGTTGCTCTTGATTGCATGTGACACTCGATCTAGTTATGTGCAACACTTAAAAAGACTGATGGGATTAGTGCCCCACACATTAAAAGCTGCTGAGGGAGGAAAGGATGTATGACATCCATTATAGACACATCCACTTTGAAAAATGCTTGTCATGTGGATGGTAGAAATTTCAGTGAGAACAGACTCAGATTTACAAGTCTATCCTTTACATTAAACAGCAAAAACTCTACACAATCTCCAGTCCGTGGTACTATATTTGGTAGGTAAGATTTCTATGAGCTCCAGTTGTGCAGCTGATGTTAATCCTGAGGTTTTAAAAACTTTTTCTTAGCTTTTTTGCTAGGTTTTGTGTCACTACTCCCATCTTCTTCTTCATCCTGGAGTACACGCTGGTCTCTTTTTCTCAAGAATTTCTTCCCTATTGTTCCCACCAACGTTTCGTATCTGTAAAGACAATAAAAATCTTACAGCTTTTACTAAAATCAATAAAAATGTCAATGGAGCAAATCATAAATCTAAGCAACTACTTAAGTGGTGTAAAAAAGCTGGTGATGAGAAGCTTGAGAAGCACAGATACTATATGATCACTAATGCCATTATTATTCATTCTGATAGTCTGGATTTGTTAGTAATCTCAAACAAGGAGGGAATTAGCATGGAATACCTGGATATCAAAGGGCAGAAAACACCTACAAGATATTTTACCACCCAAAGTGATGAAGATTCCACTGAATACACACTAGAATTCCTGGAAAATCAGTTTAGTAAAGTACCATAATCTGTTGGGGTTCTTCACTGAGGCTTTCTGTTTGCTTGCTTTTTGGATTTATTTCCCCCCACATAATGCAGTAACATATCATATTCCTAAGTAATATTGATTATGTCATAAAATCTAACTTGCCTTCTGGCCATTTCTTCATCTGATACATCAGCCTCCATTTTATCATCCACTTCAATTTCTTCTTCCTTGCACCTAGAGTTCATTTGGATCATTAACTTCTGCAAATGAAGTAAGAAATAGCTTAAACGTATAAACCTGACACAATGGCAACTATGCTGAAATCCCCTGGTAGAAGAAATGCATAAAAGGTAAGGCCAGGTTGGATGGGGCTTTAAGGGACCTGGTCTAATGGAAGGTACCCTTGTCCATGGTAGGGAAGCTGGAACTAGATGATCTTTAAGTTCCCTTCCAACCCAAACCATTCTATGATTCTAATTTTTCATTGTCATGTTGGCTTATAGCCCTTGAAATAGTTTTGTTATGAAGGAAACATATCTTCAAGGATTTACAGGAAACTACTACTAGTAAAAAAACACGGAGCAATAATATGCCAAGTTACAGTGAGAGAAAGTTCAAAAGAACTACAAGACTTCCCTAGTAAATCACCTTGCATAGCCTTTTGCATACCTTTTAGTCTTTACACCTTCATCCTCGTGCTTCAGTTCAGTGATAACATTTTTATCGCTATCTCAATATAGTTCTAGGAGCATGAATCATGCCAGAAAGAAATGAAAGACTCTCTTGGCCAGAATTTTTACTTTGAAACTTTAAGCCCTTCCTTACACAAGGAAATGTTGAATAAATAGGGTTGCATGTTTGTAGGATTGGACTCCAAATAAAATGGCAGGAGGCAAAGGCAGCTATTGTTTTGCTGAGCGGCATGTGGGACAGTTTCAGGGAAGGAAAATCTGCAGGAGTCGTGCAATTACTGACCATCAACACAAGGAAATAAAAAGCTTCTATTTACCAGATGCTGCATTGATCAACATTTTGGTTTCAATCACAGATTTCCTGTACAGGGGAGGATTTATGGAAGCTGCTGCAAAGGCCAAACAGCACGCAGTACAAACACTTCAATCCTAATGTGAGACCACACCAAAACAGAACATTTAAACAGTACCTCTATTTCTGGATTGAATCCTTTGAAGGACATTCTGCCATAAAGTAGATCCTCACATGGCATAAAGCTCCTCTCTTCTATTATAAAGCTCCTGCATGAAACCCCAAACCCAGCATTTTGTCAAACACTTTAAAATAATCAAATTAAACAAATGCAAAAAGCGTTTGCTGTCTTCCCCCCGCACAAATAAACAAAACCACAGTGTATTTTAAATCATAAACTACTTTCTGAAGCTTAATTGCTTTAATAAATCTTTCGATACGAGGAGCTTGGAGTGCAAAGGAATACTTTTTGCCAGTAAAGCTGTGCCAGTTCCACAAGCAAAATTAACTCTCCTGACAAAAAGCACTCTTTGCTGGTATGATTCCACCTACATTAATGCTTTTGCCAGAATAAAAATACCACATAAATATCACTCTCCAGGTGGCATTATTATACCAGCAAAAGCTTCTAATTAATTTTTCATTGTGATGTTAGACCTGGCATTAGTAGAGTCTGTCGGGATATAAAACAGTGTAATTCTCTGTTCGGCAGAGAAAGATTTCCCCTTTCTCCCTCTTTTTTCCCCTCTTTTAATGAGCATGGAGTGAGAAAAGAAACATGACCCTGAGGTGTTCATAATGCACGTTAAGATAAAAGTACTTCCGAGAATTGTTCCATCCTCCTTTTCCTCACACGCATACGCACCTCTTCCCTCATCCTCTCCACCACGTAAAACAGACTCCTACAATCACAGGAATTAGGCTGAAGAGATCAAGCTCACTCTCCTACCTCAAGGTAGGACCAGTTAAACATGTACCACGAACAGCAGAGGTCTATCTAACCTGTCCTCAAACGATTTCCAATGATGAAGAATCCGGTCTCCTTAGGCAATCTATTCCAGTGCTTCAATAGCCTTATTGTTAGAAAAAGTCTCCCCATGTCCGGCTTGAACCTTCCTTGTTGCAACTGAAGCTCAAATACCTTTTTGTCACATCCACAATGGATGGAATGGAAAATGGTTTATCAACGACCTTATTCAACTACTGTTAATTCCTTGGATCCCAGCTTTTTTAACGTTACGTGTGTTCTCCCTCAATGGAATTTTGTCCTCTTTTGAAAGGACC
The DNA here is from genome assembly GCA_013396935.1 of Baryphthengus martii. Taxonomy (NCBI): domain Eukaryota; kingdom Metazoa; phylum Chordata; class Aves; order Coraciiformes; family Momotidae; genus Baryphthengus; species Baryphthengus martii. Next base: position 313,789 of record VWZK01013292.1, read on the forward strand.
GAAATCAAGCAATTTAAAAAGTATTTCTCTTGCTATTTAAAGCGCGTTTCTAAATAGCAGGAATGGACATTTCCTTTCTTATTAGTTAAGCCTTCCTTTATTTTTGCCACCATTTCTCCTCTTTCAAAAACAGGATTTGAAGTGAGCTGGACTCTAGAAGACAGAACTGCCCTGAATGTACCTAACAGTGTGACTGGAGCTGAACTTACGAACAGAAGGTTTCAAACTTCCTTTTTTTTCGAACGAAGGGAAAAAGCAGCAATGAATGAATTGGTCCCTGCCTGAAAGAAACTAATTACATGCATCTAGAAGAATGTGTGAATGAAAGAAAATAACAGGCACAAGAAATGAAAGTAGGTCAAACTGCACTAGGCAACCTTGAGAACGCTCCTGAAAATAAATAATAAAACAAGCTGTCCCTATTTTTGCTTCTGTTAATTGGTTATTAATAATACTTCTTTTATAAGGAAAAAAAAAAGTATATTCTATTCCCACTCTACAACAATCCAATGCTGACAACAAGTACAAAAGGGTATGAGCTTACTCTTTCTCCTTTAGATCTGGTAAATCAAGATACCAGTGTTCTTCACTAATTATCTTCTTTTCTTCTTCTTCTAGTTGTTTTTTAGTTTGTGAATCCAAACCCCTTTGCATGAACTAAAAAGAAACACACATAAACACACAGCTTCAGTTTTTTAGCATCATGAGTATGTTCTGAACACACAATAATTCCATGGGGACAATTATCCATCATATAATAGTCAGCAGCTGATAATAAGTAAATGGTTTTTGTGATTTTTCTCTGGGTTTGGTCTAAGAGGCAATGGGAAAGTAAACAACTTCTGATCACAGCTATCTACCAGAAATCCAACAGCTGGCCACATCTGTACTGACACACAAACAAACAGACCTTTCCTGATTAGTTTTGATGGATTTGAGTTGTTATAACTTTGTAAAGATTTCTCTAATGTTTCAACAAAGGCCAGAGGGAGTGTAACGGTGTTAAAGTCATTGCTGCGTATCAGAAACTAACACCACCCACACAAACAGCTTTGGAGCTCAGACCTAGAGGAAGGTCCTACCAGGGTGGTCATTTATTGAAACATTTATACTTTCAACCATCCTCTTTATTTCTCAGATTTAATTGAAGGAACTGGCTTGTGTTTGTAGCTCTGAAGGCTGGAACCCGCCTCTGGAAGTGCAAAAAAGTAACTGAGGCTATGAAAGGAAGTTTTCTGTATCCAGCTCTTCTCATTGATGACCCACCAAAGTACTAGTCAGCAGTATGTGCAAGCACCTGTTAACTCACTGCAGGAACAACCTACCAAATTAGTTGAGAAGTTCTTCCCCATGAGGGTGGTGAGACCCTGGAACAGGTTGCCCAGAGAGGTGGTGGAAGCCCCATCCCTGGAAGTTTCTAAGGCCAGGCTGGATGGAGCTCTGGGCAACCTGCTCTAGTGGGAGGTGTCTCTGCCCGTGGCAGGGGGGTTGGAACTCGATGATCTTCAAGGTCCCTTCCAACCCTGACAATTCTATGATTCTATGGTTTAATTTAGGGTAAGATGGCGATTTTTGCCCAATACAAGGAGATTCCTGTAAAATCTTCCTCGGTGATACCCTTTGGCAGAGGGTGGGAACAGGCAGATAGGAACAGGAGTCTTTCTCACAGCTGGGAGTAAAAGAGGACATCAGTCACAGGCTAAAAAAACCTGCTGAGAGCACCAAATTACAGACATGAGATATGTGAAACATTCCTTTTATTTCCATTTGTCTCAAGTCCAGTGCCTGAGCTGAGTGACAATTTAAGTATCAACAACGTTAACCAAACATGCCGGAATAAAAGAGAACTCATCACAATTTTATGGTAATAATCCGTATATTCTCACATCCCTAGGAGCTGGGACCTCCCTTAGGGTCTACAGAAAGTGTCTGAATAACTGTTATCTGTTAGAGGTATGCATTTATACCAGTGTAATTCCCAGCTAGAGGCAAGTCTACCAGTGTAGTTTATAGGTATTCCTGCACAAAAATGGCTTTGTGGCTATCAAAGCATACCTGCATGTGCAACACTGCAGAGGAATTTTATATCAACTGCTTTTACCCCTCTCATTTAGAGCAGCATCATTTTTGAGTTTAGATAAGCCTGCAAGATGACAGGAAATGTGCCAGTGGGGAAAGCTGGACTTGGACATACTTTAGGTCCCAGCTAAAATGGGCTTGGTTGGGGATAAAGCCCAAAAAGCATCACAAAACACTTTTCTCTTACAAAAAAACCCAAAATGCAACCCCAAACTGCATTACCAAGCTTCTTTATAATACAGAGATAATATAGAGGTGCAATATATGTATTATCTACACCCCACACACCTTTTCAGTCTTTACCAAATGCCCAGGCAAACCAAATCAAGTTTCGAAGCAAAAGCCAATATAGTGCTAGTGTCTCATTCTCCACTTATATTTTCATTTGCATCCACTGTACAAGATCTTTAATGAAAGAAAAATTGACTTTTGTTTTCTGAGTCGATCCAAAACATGTCAAAGCTTTCCAATTAAAACAACAGTGTCTTCTTGGGGAAAATAAGTGAATCTATCATGTGGAAAACCATATTGCTCAAGGAAATTGGTTAGCCAGTGAGAAATCTCAACAGGAGAAATTCTGCTACAAGCATCCAATTAAATAAGCATTTCACATCACATTTTGAAGATGACGCTCCCAAAGATTACTACAGGAACAGCTAAACAAATAAAAAAAAATAAAAACATGTGATCACTTTTACCTAAAATGTAAATACACATGGATGAATTAAATATATCTGGTGTGGTAGAAACTGAGTATGTAAGTCAGTAACTGTGTGGTTATTTGGATTAGTTTCTCCAAGCAAATGAGACCTGGATCAAATTGTTCAAGATCTAAGAGTAAATGGTCTCTACCACTGATCACGTCACCTTTGGGTGCCTCTTCACCTGTCTGCTGAATTGTGACAATACATCTTATGAGTACCTACAGAGGCAGCGGCTAAAGGGTTAATTAAAACATTTGTAAACAAGTAGATCCACAGAAGGAAAGTGCTAAATACAAGATCTGTGTATGACCTTTTCAAAACCTACTCATCCCTTCAAAGCTGGTTACTACTGCCCAGAATGTAAAGCTGCAAATGTCACGGCCGCACATTCACAGGCTGGTTCTCCAGAAGGAAGAAAATCTAAAACCTGCTTTTTTTTTTGAAATCTCCAAGGGGTTAAAAAAAAAAAATGGCAAGCAACAGGAGCAGAAATTTCACTTTAAAAGAGAATATTACACAAAAATAAGCAAAAATAATGATGCTGCAATCTAAGTTGAGGGAATCTTACTCTGGAATACACTGTTGGGTAACCGAGCTCAACAGCTACTTCCTTTTGAGAGGAAGGCAAGATGTGTTCCATTCCCTCTGTGCACCAGTTTTAGTCTTTCATTAACAGCATCTGTAAACTGAGGTAAGGAGAATCCACAACCCCCCTGCTGCCCAGGGAGGTTGTGGATTCTCCTTCTCTGGAGACATTCAAGACCCGCCTGGACACCTTCCTGTGTGATGTCATTTAGGTTCCTGCTCTGGCAGGGGGATTGGACTTGATGATCCTTTGAGGTCCCTTCCAATCCCTAACATTCTGTGATTCTGTGATTCTGTGAGGTAAACTTTTAACCATCTTACTGTCGTCAAGTAAACTTTATGTGAAAGATTGAAATGAAGTCAGCTAAAAGTCCTTTCAGCTAGTGTATGAGATACAGTCCCACATAAAATATGCGGGGGAAAAAGATGGTTAAATAAAACACCACAAGCAAGACAACACAAAGGCCCTGTCATATTCAATTATTTTTAAAAAAAATAAGGCCAACTCAAGTTTCACTGGTTGTTTTCCAGAAATAAAGAACTATCAATCACACTAGAACGTACTCTACTGAATTAGGTGTTGTAGTACATGATGTGAAGCAAAATCCATTAGCCAGTAAGCAGAGACTAATTTCCCATTAGTCTTGACATGAGATTCACAATTCCAAGGGTAACAGGCACGTCATGATCTTACTAACAGCCCTTGCATTTATGAGTTGGGAAAGGCGGTTAATGCTTCCATTCAGGTTGGGTATTTTATTAGCCATCAATGTAAACAGGAAAAAAACAGGACACCATAAAAACTCTTTTCTTTTTAATATTAAAAGCCACCCCAGCTAAGATATGTAACATTAATACTTTAATTTCAACGTGTGTGTGTGATGGGGAAAGAAATCTCATAATTTTAAAGCAATGAACTGCAGAGAAACCAGAGGTGGGATGAAAAGACTCTCAAATGGTGGCCAAAAGTTGGCTCTTACTAGGGTGAGATTTTTGCTGCAATCATAAGTAACTTTCCTGGATCAAACCCTCCAGCATCCTACAGTTTATAGCCCCCTGAGACCCCTCGCCAGGGTTTAACCAGCCGGCTATTCGGTGACAGCTCTTTGAACTCGCCTCTTGCTGGCGAAGGTGGAAGGGAGCAGCCTGGAAAGCTGCAGGCCTGAGTGAAAGGAAAAGCGAGGCTGAAGAGAAAAGGATCTGTATTTCCAGTCATGCGTTAGAAGACAGACATGCCCGCCTGTCACCCCACGACACATGCCGCGAGGCCTGCTGTAAGACACGGAAAATGCCCCGAACCAGGCGAAGGGCTCCCGAGATGGCTTATCCAGGACAAACCCACCCGGGTTCACAGCACGGGCCTAAGCACACGCCCGCGGCCCCGGCCCTTCCATCCTGCCGCCCCCTGAGCCGCCCCACGGCTCGGGGCCGCGGAGGGCAGCTCCCTGGCTGCAGCTGGGCCCGGCTGCCTCNTGGCGAGGCGCTCAGGGGTCGTAGGGACGGGTTATAAATATCATTAAATAAAGCAACTTTCCTGTGCAGAGATGGTCATGTGAGGATAGGGTGTGTGAGCAGGAGATAAGTCTGACTCGGTATGAAATGGTAAATTAGTAGGGGAACCGGAGATTTCTTATCAAGGCTGTGCGTTCTGTAGTGCTGCCAGCTTACGGTTTCATCCATAATTTTCTGATACTTCAAAGAGAGAAGAGAAGGGAGTATAAAATCTATCTCATGTTGGCATTTGGAGACTGCTTGACTTGTTTAGCTTTCATTTTTTAAAATGAGCACTGACTTCTACTTGGAAAAAACCCACACAAAATGGCGAAATGTGATTAAAACTGGAAAGCACATACATTCAAAGATACTGCAAAAAGCTTCAGAGCTTTGTTACTCCTGAATTGCGATCTTTGAATTCCACCTTGGCAGAGCTGTCTTTGGGCTGCCAAGCTGGGCCTTGGTAGCTGGGGAGGAAATTTCCAGCTGCCTCCCAGTCACAAGAAGGTACCACAATTTCTGTATATATCCTCATAAATCAGATTTCTGATGCCTGTTTTGACATTCAGCACATAAACCAGGCGGTAAAGCAATAAGAGTGAGGGTTCAGTGTTCAAAACTTTAATGAACTGGTACGCTCCAAAACACAATCTAGGGAGAAAAGTTCCCATATGTGCAAGATGTAGGTCAAAGCCTGAAGAACACTGTAAAGATTTATGCTCTAATAGAGTCCCGAAAAACATATAACGAAGGGCAAAACCTGATTGCAGTGGGAAAGGAGGAAGAAGAATTATCCACATGCAGGCATCCTTATTAAACAGTTAAGCTCAGTGGGTTAAAATGACCACAAATGTGAAACATGGAGCTGCAACTGCTTCAAGGCAAAGTCATAACACTGCATGAAAGTATTTCATTCTCATATAGGCAAGGCATCTTCATTTCCTGGCTCTGTAAATGAGTTGAAGCTGCTCTGAAATTCAAGACCCCAGCGAGAAAGTCTCTTTGTGAGCATGTGTGTGCTTCATTTAGCTCCATCATGTTTAGCTCCTTCTCTGTTCACTTTCTCATTAGCAGCTAGCAACTTTTCCCAACAAAAGAAGGCTGGGAAGATATTTGCAGTTTTATGAATACAAATGTGCATCAAAGAATGATTTTTTTTGAATCTTGGTGAACAAGCCAATAGGGGAAAGCTGTTAATTAATATAATACAGCCATAATCTGACCATTTTTTGGTGTTATTTTCTATTTGCCGTGCATTCTAATACCGCATTTGCTTTTTGTTGATCATTGCGAATCAGAGCGCTGCGTTTAATTGCTTGGCCTCTGGTGTCACTCAGGGCTTTTTCTGAGCAGTTTCCATTAATTTACAGTCCAGGAATATACTTTGAGTGATTCCTTCTAAATATGTTACTGCACAGTCCTCAGCACTTCTCCACCCATGGAGCTATGTCAGTGCCCGGCTTTGCTTGTCCCATCCCATCCCTGCCCTGTCCTGCCTGCAGAGCAACCCAGCTGAACAATTCCTGCAGCCCCCGTCTTCAGCAGACTCTACGTACAGCCTTTTTTTGGCTGCAACCACTGCACGTTTCAACTGCCCGACGCCTTTGATGGAAAGGAGCGTGATGCCACCAACCCCTTAATCTGTGGAAGCCGAGTCCAATAATTTACGCCATGCAGTGTCTTCATTGAGAGGGGAACAGTGCAAGGGTTTTTCAACTCGTCTCAGCACGAGGATTATTCCCGGTGCTCCCTGGTGAGCGAGAGCTCGGGATCAGCAGCCCGAGCCCCGTTGCACCCGATGCTTTGGTGCCGCTGTTTGCCTTGTGTGTCGGCACATCAGCTCACAACCCGCCTCGGCAGGGAGGGAGCAGTGTTTTGCAGTAAAGGCAGTGCAAGGCGGTGTGTGATGTTTATTTAGAAAAGTGGAGATTGTAAAAAAGCTGCCACGGAATTTGATCTATTTTGGCAGTAAAAAAGTCTGAAGGAAATTTTTGGATTACATCGCCCATCACTCGAATTGGATGGGGAGGTTATAGATAACAATCAGCTGTCTCGTGGACCAGATTATACTGTCTGGTAAAGCTGAAGACACTCCATTGATTATAGGAGAAATTTTTATGATTTACTGGTGCTGGTGGCGGTAGCTCAGAGAAGAATCCAGACCTGTAAATAGGCCTGCTTGTGAGGTGGAGCGAGGGTGAGGAGACGAGATAGGAGAGGTACTCTAGAGAAGAATCAAGGACCATTGTAAATGACAATTAGATACCTCTCCCACTGCTCCGAAAGCTGCACGGCATCTCTGCTTTCAACCTGGAAATCCACTTCTTTTTCAGAACAAAAATAGTCAGGGAAACAACTCAGAGGAAAGGAGCTCCATCTCATCAAAGAGCATACATTAAACAAGCAGATAAAAGATTTTTCTTCCTAGGTAGCGTGGTCCTTTCTCCCTCTAGTAATTATAGAAGTCAAATCAGAGTTGTCATTAACATTATTTAAGAAGTGATCTCTCTTGGAGCAACACAAGTGACAGCTGTGAACTAATTTCACGCCAGTGGGATCTAATTTGAGGGAACTCTTGGGTTGCTTTTCCTGTAACGTTTTAGTTATTCGTGTTCTCACAGTATTGTGATTTTAGTGCAAAATGGGCATCTCAAACCTTACACCAACCTATCGCTTGACTTGATGTTTTCGTGAGCTGTCTTTGAATTCTGAAGTAGCTTTTTACAGCTCTCAAAATACTTGAAGCCTTTTTTTTGTACCCTTGCAAATATCAGAATTCTGTAGTATGACAGGTGAGTCATTAATTTGTGTCAGACTCCTCCAGTATTTTTTAAGTAAGGATATTATGTGTTTTTCTCTGTGAATGAGAAGAAGAAAATGAGAAGTAGAGCTGCCAGAGGTCTGTTTGCAAACCTGAAAGGAAGGTGTGAAGTGCTGTGTACGCCTGGGTGGGATAAGAAAGGCACTTTCCTACCCTACGCGCCGTGCAGAAATAGCGTGAAATTCTCCAAGTGGTAGAGGTGCGGTTTTGAAGTGAAGGACTCCTTTTTTATCTCATTTGCTCCCACCAAGCTCTGAGCTTTTAATGCATGCAGCATATTGACAACTGCTAAGGTCCTGGGTGACTGGGGATTTGTTACAATATTCATTACCCTTTGATGCACGCTTGTATAACCCGCTGGCCCGCGCGCGTTGCTCAGCCTGCTTTGTACCTAATCCACGAAGGACACGGGCTAGCGCCAGCTCTCGGCGTGTCAGCTCAGACTGCACTGACTCATCCTCTTAGCTTTGCAAGTCCCCTTTTCCGACATTGGCACCGGCTTAGGTGGCGGCTGACACACGCAGAGCGTTTTAAATCCCTACCCTGTGTTTATCGGTTGACCTCAAGTTTTGTGTGGAGGGGGAATGATACGGGAAGAAGGAATCAGAAGTCAAGCTCCTATAATTAAGTTAACACAGATCTGTAAGCACGGTTCACGTTGCTGATGCTTTCCTTTTAATAGCCGGACGTGGTTCACAATTTATGCGGCGTGAAAAGGTGCACCTTAAAAATGTGTGCGCAGCAAAACGGAGGTACAGACTCTTCAAAACAACCCAGATGTGTCTTTGGAGAAAGTTCCTGTTGTCAGTTTGGGAGAAGACAATTCATTCTGAGTGCTTTTGGCCCCGACGGCAGGGTGACCTTTCTGTGAATAAATACAGTAATTCCTTTTTGATTACAGAAAGAAGCAGCTTCATAATGGCAGCTCCCTATCTTCTACCATCACCAAATGTGGCGGGGGGAACACACAGCAGTCTGTTATTCTGCTGGCATGCAGCTAAGCCTACAAATTTGATCCTATGTCGCAATACTTTGATATATCCTAGTGCTAGCAGTCAGAACAGAGAGAATGACCGAAGAACGGTGTGGAACGTCCTTCTCTTTGCTTCCCTTTAAAAATCGAGAGGCTTTTAACTTTTTGGATTTGATGGAATCACAATTAAAAGAGAAAAGGAAAATATCACCTTCCATTTGTTAACTATAAAAATGCAATCCAGCAGTGCTGCGGGTGCTTTGCTTTTTCCCAGGTCAATAAATGGCTCCCCTGACTTTAATAAACATTGATGCTGCAGGCTTGTTCTACAGTGATTGAACCTTTTTATAGTTTCAGCCACTCGCATTGCATGAAAGCTTGAAGATTGTTTCTTTTATTTTTTTTTTATTTCTTCTTTTCAGGAGAGTTGGTTCTGATTGATTAAATTGTCATTTTCTGAGTTAGTTGCTGAATTATAACTTGGCATTTTTAACCGTGTGATTTGTTTAAAGAGACAGCTTTTTGATATAGCAAACCAGCTGAGAATTTTTAAGCAGTAAAAAGAAATCTTACTCACTTTCTTCTCAGCCTTTCATCACTGCCTGACAGAAGTGCTCCTGAAAACAATGTAGAGGCTGTGATATGAGAAGAAGGTACTTAGATTCATGCTCACTTCTTTATTCCATCATGGAGCTGATCTGTGCAGTATTATATTGCTTTCGATTAGGAGTTGGACACCTCGTTGTTGTTAACATGTTTATCTTTCCAAGGAGAAGGGAAGGGAGGAGGAATTAGAGACATAAACGTGAGTGCTACCCAAGGTGATAGTAAGTGGCAGAGCTGTAGTTTGGACGAACTGATTCACCCCTAATACGCACAGCTGGTTTTCCTGCGCTGAAATGATGGGCTCTGAACACACCTCAGTCAAATAACTGCAAGGTTTTCGCCTAAGTCCAGACTGGGCCTGGTTCAAAGGGACAAAGACATTGTAGTTTTTCAGAAACTGAGAAAAATCACATCCATGTGATGATGTGTTAATATTTTTTTATATAACCAGCTGCCACATTCTTTTTCGGTGGATAGCTGCTCGATTTCAAGGTCTGATTTTTTTTTTCTTTTACTCTCCCCCCCCTAATTTAAATCTGTATTTGAGACAGTAAAGCTGAAGTGAATGACACTCACATAAAAAAAACACGTGTGTTCAGAATGTGTTTGGAAAGAAAAGCCAACAAAACTGTCTTGTAGCACATAACAGGGTGTCTTTTGCTTTTGATTTACAGCACCTGCAGGGGAAATGGAATAATCTAATGGTGTGAGTATGGGAGATCTTAACGTTTGTTCACTGCAGAGTTAACCCTGGTCAGACTCTGAAACAGTGCTTAGCAGTGGGAGTCTCAGGGTATCAATATGAAATACTGAAGTCCAATTATACTTCTGCTTGTACACTTTCACCTCTCTGGCCATTTCAGCTTCTGCTCTGAAATAGTAACTTATGACAGCACAAAGCTGAATTTCAGCAGTGAATTATATCCCTGGCCTCTAAATTTAATTGCGTGATACTACAACGAACCCACTATCCATCCTGGTGCCTTGAATCTCTTTGCCTTTTACCCTCTGTTTCTATAGCATTCATTCAAGACCTTTAAAAAGTACAAAATAAGTGTCCAGGAAGAAGGTGAATTGCGAAACGATCATTTAAACTTCTTACCGCCAACAGTTCCCGAAGGTCTTTCACTAGAAAGACAAGGGTGGAGTTCACCAGCGTTGGGGGTGGGATGAAGTACTGCAGGGTCTGGGTGTTTCCTTGCAGTGCTGTTGGTGCTGGTTACCTGAAAGAAGGGTCAGGAGGACCCTTGGCAGTCACTGGTTTGAATACGATCCAGCCAGCCGGGTGCTTTACAGGATGTCCATTTTTCCTCTATAATGCCAAACGAAAGGTGACTGCTGGAAACAGAGCTCAGGTAGATGACAGATTAGTGCTCTGATTCAGCATGGCAAATCTAGTATTCCTAACTCCTGTGTTCTAATCAGTGGAAGATTTCACAGCAAGATGTTGATACATGAGCAAACTTTTAATGACAAAAGCAAAAGGTAAGGTATTCTTCTGCAGTTATCGTAAATACAAAATGATTAACATTTTGAGGAGAGTGGCTCATGTTCATTTCAAAATCGTCTTGAGGCCAATTTATAGGGTGTGAAATAAGCTGTAACATGGAAAAGAGTAAAATATTCATTAAAGCTGTCATGATTTATATCATAACATTATGAGGTAGCACACTTTACCTCAGTGCAGTTCCTCAATGACTATTTCTCTGATTTCCATAAGTAACTGACCTCTCATTAGCAGCTCATTAGAAAAATGGAGGTGATGTGACAAACACAAACCCACTGCGACAGAAACTCTGCACGTGAATAAATTATTGAAAACTCTAACAGGTTCAAAATGAAGGACCACAAGAACTGTGCTTTCTCTGACTGAAAAAGTATGTCATTTACATCTGTAAAGTGAAACACTTTCTCTGAATTTATATTTATATAGCTGCACACTCAACAGTCCTTAAATCCGTACTCATGGCTGATTTTCAAACACAGTGAACATTCAGTTCTTCTTGCAAGTAACTACATAAAAAAAAGAATCACCCAAATAATTCAGGCACGTATGTAAGACCCTGGTAAGACTATAGACATCAAGGTTGGAAAAAGCGAGTATAAATTTTGGAACATGGACAAAGTACGTGGTTTAGTTTCTGAAGGAACTAAACGTAAACTGATGCTTCTCAGTGATTTCAGCCTAGACGTGGACACTTATCAGAAAAGGCAGAGTACTGAACTCTTGTCCATGAGTGGTTATTTCAGAAGGAAGGTGTCTGCCTTGTCCTTTTTATAGCCACTCTTAACCAACACATGAATGTTAACAAATTCAAGTAATAGATCTTGCACATATTGAAGTGTTAACTTTAATAATCTTATATATCTGTCTTTTTAGGGATCAATAAATCAATTTTGAGCTAGTTCTTCATCACTGCAGTATTGTGAAAAGTCAGGCTGATATTTAACGTAAAGTTTTATGAGTTCTGAATGCTCCTGGACAAACTCAGAAAAAAAAAATCATTTATTTTTTAATATGTCCCTTAAAGTCCTGATGCCTATCTGAAATTTATTTGAAAGTAACTAGATTTATGAGTTGCAAGTTAACATTTCATTACAAAGCTACAGGAGGATAAGAAAGGAAAAAAAACAAACCTGTCTAAAAGTCTTGTACAGCAGAGAAGAGATCAACTGATAAACCTCCCTGACCTTTTGCAATACTGGCTAAGAAACTGCAGGGTCTAAAAAGAGGATGAAAACAATGGAGTAATAATGTAAAACAATGGGAAATGATACTGGTTTAGGACTGCCCTGGGAAAAAAGGCCAGCAAGAATCTCACTTTTCCTCATTTGGGAAGTGTATCTGTTATCTGATTACCCTCCTCACAAGCTGTTTTTTAAATTTTCTTCCTGAATTCTCCTGCAACAGGCCATTGCATAGCACTGTTTTAATATGGGTGAATATCTGTTTTGTTTTGTCAACTAAACTGTAGAAGAAAGGAAGCATGGAAGTGATCATGAGGAATTTCAGGTTATGGAATAATACTGTATTTTTGAAAACTTGCTCAGAAAAATCAGACTGCTTAGTTTACCATGACATTTGAAAAGAAAAGATTGAGAAGAGATGTTAGATAAACAGTGAAGTTTCATGGTATATCGATTGCCTCGTGCCGTGGCACTCTACCAAGTGATTAGTTTTGTGACATTGCTCCTGTGTCCTTTTTTCTGCATGGCTGCGGAAACCACAGTTGCCTGGTTAATCCCTGATGGTTTCAGTCCAAATCTGGAGTAAAACTTGCTCTCTATTGGCTTTTACCACCAGCAAGCACCTCTTCCTAGAATCATGTCTGACCTGAGTTGTAGGGCTAGTTAGGAAACCCATCACCGTACAAAATCAGAAAGCTGAGATTATATTACCCAAACATCTGTCTTATGCTCAATATCTCCTCTAGGATTTTCAGGACTACTGTAGAAACGTAGCTTTTAAAGTCCTGGATAACCATTAGATTGGTGTAAACCATCATAATCAAGTTTATTACCGTGTCTCTGCACAGCACTATATGCTCTTCATTAGAGCCCAGCTTTTCCCACACAGTTACACACTCCTACACTGCACTACCAGGATGACTCACGGGCAGAATTTCTTCAGGATTTAGGAATACATTTGGATTTCAGCCAGTTGTGGGAAGTATATATACTTCCTCTTATACCCACGCACATACTCAATATATTTCTTTACATATGGGATCTGAATCAGTAATACTAAAAGCCTGAAGCTGAAGGAAGAACAAAATGCATTTATAACCATGTTCTGTCGTAAGAGGGTTTTTAAAAATCATTTATTCAATCATTCTGTGAGAGTGAAATACCTGGTATATTGCGAGGTGGCAATAACACACCACAGAATGGGTAACCCTCCTTATGTTCGACTGTAAAGATGTCATAGTGCTAGGTATAAAATTAATAATTGAACTGAAGTAATTAAAAACACTTCCCTCCTCCCCTTGAAAGGGGAATAAAAGTCACCTGTCAGAACTGTGTATTGTTGCAAGACTTTGGGGGTGCACCTGTACTGCCTGTTTAGCAGGCCCTAAGGTTACCCTAAGATTAATTATGTCTTGCTTCTCTATGCTGAAAGCTGCTAATGGGAAAAATGGGATGTTAACGATCACTGGTCCAAACCTGGAACATCATATCAACCCCACCGTGGGGTTAGCAAAACTCTGGAAATTCAGGAACCCACCGGAATAGTCACGAGGGGCATCCTTAACGACCCCAACAAAAGAAAACAGCTAGTTTTTGTTGTTCCAGCATGGTTATGGTTGTTGTATGCAAAATGGTTTACTGTCACCTTAATCCCGGCTTGCCGTGTGAAAAATGGTCCTGTCAATTTGATACAGAAGGAGAATATTGAGAAGTTGAACGTTTTATCCAATAGGGAAGAGTTGACAAAGACAAACTGAATAATGCTTAATTGGATAAAACTGACTTGATTGCGAATTCCAAATGAAATTAAAAATATTGCACTAAGATTTATAGGTGTCGTTTTCTGTCCTTTTTTTTCCCCCCCTGTCTGTTTGCTGGGCTTTGCTTGGGTCATCAATATTTCAGTTTAGCAGCGGCGTTATTTTCTTTATTGGTAAAAGCCAAAGGCTAAATATTGCAAGACATTTGGCAATGTCAATATAAATGGGAACTATCAGTTGTGTGCAGTCCAGTTATTGATGTTTTTATTAGCAACCCTTATAAGGGCACGTTCTGTCGTCCTTCTCGCTGCTGTAATGTGGAAATGAGGAAGATGGGAAAATGTCCATTGCATTTAGCTACCTGTAAGACAGTTTGGACTGAACACATCTCTGGCCTGTGAGTAGACACAAACATGATGTAAAATGTTTGAGCACAGCGGCAAGATGGCTTTTTGCATTTTTGCCCATCGATGACTTCTATCCTGACTACGGAACGGAGCAGACTGATCTTCATCGAAGCTGTCTCAATGAACAAAATCTGATGTAGGAACTATCATCCCTTATTTCTCTAGCTGCTTAAAATAGCTCTCCAGTATATGAACCATAACCCTGCCAAGATTCTGCAATATGTATTATCATATCTATTCAGGGCAAGGCTTATGCATGAGGACACTATAGGGAAATTCTTTGAGGAAATTATTTCCTTAGAATTTTCAGTAGCCACTATAAAACGTCTGAACTTTTATCTGTGTTATTTTCTCTCCTGCTCTGCTTTATAAACAAACATGACACTTTATTCTGCAAAGTGATTTCTTTCTGAGTTATAGAACCACAGAAAAAGCATATAAAACCCACAAACCTTATTATTTTTGGATTTTTGAAACTCAAAATTGATTTAAACCAGGTTCAACCAGCAATATTTCCTCCCTGTCTGAGAAACTATATCCTGGGTTTCAGACTAAAGTAAATTTTTAGAGGCATGTTGTAATTATAAACCCTTGAGAAACTGATTTTGTAACGGGGACGCTGGCACAAAGCTTCTCTGTAGTTACTCTGCCGAGCGCTGATGCGAAGAGGCTGAAAATCCATTCTCCCAAGAAGGAGCTTATTAAAAGACTGCAGTAGTTTTAATGACATTTTGTGTGACATCAAAATTATTTCTTTTTGAATCGGGAAGCATCTCTGCTTCTGCATTTTTGAAGGTTCAAGGAGAAAATACTGCTGCAGCCTCACAGCTATGAGCAGTAACTAAGGGAAGCAATCCAGAGAGATAAATCTGTCCTGGTGCTCATATCCTCTCATGATGGGAGATGTAAATTAATCTGTTTAATTAGAGCAGCGTATAATAATCATGACCAGGAAGGCAGGAGAAGTGTCTGGAAATACCATATAGGTTTTCAAAGTAATCTGGGTTCAGCTTTTCCTCCTATAATTGATGAATAATAGCTGGAAGGTCAGTGATAACTGAACTCAGGATGAGGAGGTTGGACTCACATCAGATGTATTTGGTGACTTATGTTCTTATTCAGTTCTGTAGAAATCTTGGATTGATTTTCTTGTAACATTTCAAGCCAAATGGGTATTTTCAAGCAATATCAATTTTTGATTGGACTGATCTTTCTACTATTTATCTCATGTCATTTGTACACATGAATTCAAATTAAATGACGGCAAGGTGCTTGGCCCAGATATATCGCACCGTAAGAGATTAAGTCCTGCTCAACCGATCAACCTTAGATTACACTTCTCAGCTATTCAGGTTTGCAGATATTTTACAAAGATGGATAAATAGCTTTATCATCATTTTCGAGGTTTTCAAAGATGACAGCCCCAAGGCACATGCTAGCTCAGAGGCAGAGGTTCGAGTTACAGCCTTCCTCCAGTGTCCTGCGTAGCCTCATCCTACATCCATAGAAGCCAATAGCAAAATTTTCACCTACATCAAAGTAGAATATCCAGCCTCTGGCAGCAGGTTTGCTTGCCTTTCGTCTGATCTCCCTGGTTTTACTCGCAGGAGGAAGGGGCTGAAATCTTACACAGCCTCAAATGAAATGTCCAAGACAACAAGTGGCGACAACAGCCTATAGCAAAGGGAGGAGAGTTTGGTAAAGCAGACTATTGCAGGCTGTTGAATATGAAATGGCACAGTTTATGTTATAGCCTTTGGTTTTTTATAGGGATTCTTGGCATTGGTTATTTATTCCGTCAGACAATGAAGTGGGAAATGGAAAACCACAGAAAACTCAGCCTCTCCTGCAGGGCATCTAGGTAGCCAAAAATAACTGCACAAATTGAATGGTGGGGCTGGGGAAGTTTTCCAGAGTTTTTCAGAATCTCCCAGGAATTTTTGGCCCATATTCTGAGAGAAAAAATCACGTTAGCTTTCCTTTCTCTGAGCTGGTTCACTCGTATAAGCATAGCTAACTCAGGCACCTGGGACTGAACCTGTCTCCTCCTGAAGTCAATGGCAAAGCTCCTACTGGCTTCAGTGGAGGCAGGATTTGTCCCTTTATGAGACGATCATATTTATATTCAATACCCTGCAACTTAAAATGAGGATTAGCAGAATTAAACTCTCCTAATTTGTATATCTCAGACTGCCAAACTGCAATTAACTTTCGTGCGTTTGAATTAACAGGGAAAATTATTAACCACCCTTTCCTCATGCAATTATCATTTTACACTTCTGGAAAATTTCTCCTAAATATGAAAAGTAGCCTGCACCCCTGTGAACCCATCCCTCTTAATATCCTTTAGTTATTAGAGCAGGAAACAATTTTTCACCCCATTGCTTCCATATGTAAGCGATGCTTGCCCAACACCGCTGCCGTGCTGTGCACTCCGCCAATTCGCTTTGCTTTGTATTGGCCTAAGGCTGCCCGGGTCTCAAAGCTTTAAATTCACCCAAGGATAACACCCATGTGCATAGCCCTTGGCAAATATTACACCCAGCTGCTATTTTATGCTGGCTTTAACCATGCACTGCGCAGGCTCGACATTCCCCTTCTCCCGTGGAAATCTAGGAAGGACACTCTGGTTTTCCCTGGGCACAGGTTGGCATAGAAGAATAAAGGCAGCATAAAGCAACCAGAGGTTTCTGCTCTTCTTCTCCTGCATATACTGGTTAGATCTCTGCCCTTGCACAGGGCTTGAGAGGGTGCAGTTGATGCTGAAAACTTGCAGAGCCTCCCTTTTTCCATGGCAGTTTTCCTCAAACTTTAGTATCCTGGGAAAAGTACACCCTTAAGCTTTTTTTTTTTTAATATATTTTTAATTTGGAGTTTGGGGGAGATATGCAAGAACAGATAGCTTTTGATTTGCATAACCACATTTTCATAATGCATACGTTTGTAACAACATAACAAAATTGTTGAACAAAAGTTCTTTTTCCAGAAGAATAATCTTTAACTGGTGCAAAATGCCTCACTGGGATTTTGTCAGGTTTTAATTTCAGTTTGAATAAATAGTGTGAGACACCGGGCTGGGGAAGATAAAGGTGAATTTCATCTGCTTCCAGCTTGTCATAATGGAAATAATAACTACTTTAGCCCAAAACAAGCTTCCAATTAGTTTCTCTAAAATAATATTATCCCCTTTTTTAATAGATACTGCAGCTCATTTTGGAACCTAATTTTGATAATATGTAAACATTTCTAAAACACTGGAAGAATGACAAGTACAGACTTTGGCAGCACATGCTGGGAGCCTGTCTATACTGAAAAGCAGTCTTTGCTGTTCTTGAACTGAATCTTAAACAATGAAAAATAGAAAGATCAATTTTGAATCTTCTTTAAAATGAAGACATCTTTCCTGAAAGATTTTGTTTTAAATGCCTAGATAATGAGCATTAAACAAGTCATTCTGAAATTTTGGAACACATCTTCCAGAAAACAGATAGGCTTTTTAAAAAATTATTATTTAAAAGAAAAAATAATTATTGTGCTTTATGGTGGGTTTCAAGACACAGGAAAAGTGAAATAGTGCTGGCTCTTAAATGCAGCTGAAATTGGCTGATTTATCTCTCACATTAAATTCAGAAACCAATACTAACGTGGTTTAGAAAAAAATAATCTCAAGACTAGGCTAATGTATTTGAAAGAATATTTTGAGGGGATGTAACAGGACTGCATTCTGTTCAGTCCCACCCAGTGACCTCTTCTGTGACAACTGGCATCTAATATGCCTGTACAGTGTGGAAAAATGGACTTTTACTATTTAGGAAGATTCTTCTTTACCCCAGAAGAAAAAGCCAAACTCTGATATCCTCTACAATATACTATACTCACTGAAATGATGTTCATGCAACAGTGCAGTTTGTTTCAGGTCTGATCTGGCACTCCCTCCAAGCCCTTCTGGAGCCTCCAAGCTTGCAAGTCCATTGATCAAACATGTCCTTCCAAAGACCAAGTCAGAGCTGAGCAAAGCTCCAGGGTTTGTCCTGGATTTCACCAGGCTTCACATTTTCTCCTGGAACACCCCATGTCTCTGCACTGCAACTATATTTTCTTTGGAACAAACTCAGCCCTACGAGAAGTTTTTAAAGACCTTGAAAAGAAGAGGAGTTTGGTCAAAAGCACAGCAGCTGTGGGGCTCACCAAGGGCTTTCAGCTGCTTCAGGCCCTGGGGCCTGAGGCACATGCCTTGGAATTAGCAATTTAAATGAGCATAGCATCATAGCAGAGCGTTACTTCGTTACTTCCTTAGCTGTCCTGACTAATCCAAAGGCAGTATGGTTGTTTCTTCCCCCACAGTGGTTAATTATAGCAACAGCACAAGCATGGCTTGAGCTCTGACCCTGTGTCAGGAAAGCTGAGACGTGTGGACCTGTTGCTTTACCCATCCCTGTCTAAGCACAGAAAAAAAGGGATAAAATTACACAGAATTTCAAAAGACTTAGTGCCACAAGACAGCATGAAGTAAAATGTGTTAAACCCTCCACAATTAATTCAAAAACTGTATTTTGTAATGTCTAAATGTCCTGCCATCACATGTACATGTATGCAAATCCATAGGGGAACAGATCTTCTGGGAGACACTGATAGTTCCACTGATGTTTTTCTCAATTTTGACATTGTACAGTGTACTCTGGCAGTAATTATGGAGCTACATGTAGAGAATAATGGCAAATTATCTCATGATGAAAGACTGGACAAATAGCTGCTATCTATTTTTTATGCATGTGGATCATGTTGGCTGTCATACTGGCTTGGATGTGGGGTCCTTCTAATCCACTATGCTGTTTCTGCCAGCAGCCAACATGAAATAACTGTGGATGAAAGAGTAAAGATCATGCAGGATGCAATTGTAAAATAATTCATCCTTCACACTGTCTCAGCCTTCCTTTTTTGGTAAATTCTTGCCACCCAAGTTTTATATGAGTCAATTATTACAGCAAGTAAACCTCAGGCTTCTCGTGTGACATGATGTTAACAAGAGACTCTTTCAACTTTTGTGATGATACAGAAAAGTCTGTCATAAACTGCCACCAAAGAGCTGCTTGTCAACAACCAGGCTGGCGTTTGCCCTCAAAGCCATCTAGACAATTCCGAAATGAAACATTCGCAAAATTCATGTGCTGTTTGATGATGTAGATCTCTGAAAAAATCCCCTCACCACCACACAAGTTACAATAAAGAATTACACCAGCGCAGGTAGTTTTTCTTGAAAAGAGAATAAGAAAACAATAGCAAAGCAGGGCAGAAGTTGGAAGTAGCAGTTGCTTTTTGTATAATATGCAAAGTGTACCAGCTAACCTAGAGCAAAGACCACATTTGTGTTTGCTTCATCCTCTGTTGTAAAAGGAAAAGATACTATATGTGCTATTTACAGAAGCATGGTTTTACACAGAGGAGAATATGGCACTAATTTGACAAACCTACTCATGGTCATCTTTGCAATAAAGAAGAAAAGGTGGAGAAGACCTACTTACAGTGCCTAAGATTTTGTGAAACCTCTTTAGTGCATAAGAGTTGGTAAAACCTTCTCTGCGATGACAAATCTTTCGTAGTTAAGTCAAACATTGATCTTACTGGAGCTGGTTTGATTTTTACTACCTGAGTAAATGGACATTATAGAGGTATTATTTAATGCAGTTAGCAGAAGGGACAGGCAGGAGGACTGTATGGAGACTTTTGACACCTAATCAGCTCTTTAGTCCCAGGCTTGATCTTCTTCCCTGGAAATACAAAGACATCAAACTCATCAAGAGCAGCAGCATTCCTCAGGTGGGATTAGCTCATCGGTGTGGTACGTTGAAATCTCACCATGTCCAGCAAAAAAAGGTGTCTTTTTTACAGACCTGTGTATTACACAGCAGAAGGTAAAAGAAATCCTTTACTCCGGAGCTGGAATATGAAGTTTATATTCCATGAAAACTGTCTCATGAAACTGTGCATGAAATGGGTTCTTAGAGTTGTGCATCCCAATAAATAAAACTGGTAATTCTACCCATATGTTAAGGAAATGAGTCAGTGATAGTGTGAAAAAATAAAGGAATGACAGAGAAGCTTCATCATGGGTGTGCTGAGGGTCTTCCCCACTTTAAGCAGGGAAAGGGACCTGTCATTTTGTCAAGCTTGCGAGTAGAAATCATTGGCTAGCAAAACATTAAAATTTATGCTTGATGAAATGGAGACTTAAAACCAGCATAAACAGAGCCACTCTAGAATAATTGAATGAAGTTTTAAAAGTCTTTATCACATTCCAGGTTCAGCACCAGCAGCTGAATTTACATACTGCAGAAAAGCAGCCACAGAGGTGGAAACTAAGAAAATGCTGTTAAGAGATGCGATTGCTGAGCCAAAGGGGTCCTAGGAGAGCGATAGCAAATTCAGACTTGCTGAATGCTTCAGGATAATCCTTGAGGACTTCACGTTTCTCTCAGTCCCTTCCATGTGGAAAGAAAAGAGTTAATAAATATTGTTAGTGCCTGGGGAATTGTTCACAAGGGATCTTTTGGAAGAGTAATCTTCATATTTAGAAGTATTTTCTCATTACGGGTAATAGGATGATGAACTGAGAAATGATCTCAGCCACTTACGATTCTAAAAGCCCGTAGCCTGAATAATCTATGCTGATTTAGAGATAATAGCATCAAAGACATAACTCATTTAGCACAATGTCCATTTACTTACTCTGAAGACTTTTACTATCCTGCACCTATTTTATAGACACTTTTGGAAAGTAGATGATATAAAAAGAATAACATAATTAAAATAAAATAAAATAAAATAAAATAAAATAAAATAAAATAAAATAAAATAAAATAAAATAAAATAAAATAAAATAACAAGTATGCAGTGAGAGCTACTCTGTTCAGGACTGTACTACAGACGTACCAAACCTGCTCCTAATGGAGGGCAATACAAATGCTAAGAGAGAGAAAAAATAGAGAGCACTCCCATTGTGGTGGGTTGACCCGGGCTGGACACCAGGTACCCATCAAAAGCTGCTCTGTCACTCCCCCCTCCAGCTGGACAGGGAAGAGAAAACATAATGAAAGGCTCATGGGTTGAGTTAAGGAGAGGAAGGTTCTTCAGCGATTACCATCATGGGCAAAACAGACTTAACTTGGGGAAATTCATTCAATTTACTGCCAATCAAATCAAAGGAGGATAATGAAAAATAAAAACTAGATCTTAAAACACTTTCACCCCACCCTTCCCTTCTTCCATAGCTTAACTCTAGTCACGATTTCTCTACCCCACCCAGTGGTGCAGGGGGACAGGGAGTGGGGGTTGTGGTCAGTTCATCGCCCATTGTCTCTGCTATTCCTTTCTTCTCAGGGGGAAGACTCCTCACACTCTTCTCCTGCTCCAACACGGGTCCTTTTCATGGGGTGTAGTCCTTCAGGAACAAACTGCTCCAGTGTGGGTCCACTGCAGGGTCACAAGTCTTGCCAGGAAACCTGCTCCAATGTGAGCTCCTCTCTTCAGGAGTCTGTAGGTCCTGGCAGGATCCTGTTGCAGCGTGGGCTTCCTACGGGGTCACAGCCTCCTTTAGGCATCACCACGGGCTACGGGAGCATCTCTGCTCTGACACCTGGAGCTCCTTCTCTCCCCTCTTCTTCACTGACACTGGTGTCTTCAGAATCGTTTCACATATTCTCACTCCTCTCTCCTGGATACAATTGCTGTTGTGCAGATTTTGTTTCCCCATCTTAATTATGTTATCCTAGAGGTGCTACCACCATCACTGATGGCCTTGGCCTTGGCCAGTGGCTGGTCTGTCTTGGAGCCAGCTGGCATTGGCTCCGTTGGACATAGGGGAAGCTTCTAGCAGCTTCTCACAGAAGCTACCCCTGTAGCCCTCGGCACTACCAAAACCTTGCCACACAAACCCAATACAGCCATTCTCCACTCATTACAGTAAAGCACTGATGCAGAGGGTGGTTTTGTGTGCAAGATGCTGCAGCAGCACTTCAAAAGATGAGAGTTGCACAGTTCCTGTGCCCGCAACAGCGCTTGCTCCTTCACTGCTGGGTTTCTCTTAGTGAGGAAGCAATACTTTCACTGCTGCACCTGCTTAGACTTTTGGAGGCAGAAATTGTCTTTTATCACATCTCTGTGCAGAGTCCAGAAGAACTGCAGCTCTGCTGTGGGCTCTGCGTCCTCCTATGACACATGTTCTAGCACACTAGCAGAGGCAGCTGTCCCTAATTGCTCAGGATCACAGCCAACGATTTCCCCGTTTTGCTTCCAAGTCCTCATGACTGTAACATCTTATTTTCAGGGAAAGTGTTTTCCCACGCATGGGGCAACAAATGGCAGGCTGACCTGAGGAGCACTCTTTTCCTACATTTCCCTTGAGTTCTCTCTTCTTCAAAAGGTGACAATGAGCTCTTTCAAATGCTAATTAGATCATCATAAATAATCTTTCACTTTCTTTTTTTTTTTTTTTTTCACAGCATAGAGGTTGTGCTTCCATATGTCCCGTTGTGTTGTAGGCAGTTTTGATATCTCCTGAGATGATCACTGCAGGAGTTACTCATGAACTGCATCATCCTGAGTGATTTGGGTTCAGGCATACAGGCAATGGAGTCAACACTTGCATTTTTGATGCATTTCTCTCCTCTAACCAACTCTTCTGTCTTATAAATGCAGCCTTACGCTTGCAGATCAGAGGTGAAGAGCAGGTTGGTGGTCTGAGGTGTGTAGGATTAGCTGCCAATCTCCTCCTCACTAAATACCCTGAGGTTTTGCATTCTTCCACTTCATTTTTCCTATACTGAGGCCTTCTGCAGCTAAATTCCTGTTTGATTATGTAATAAACCCATGAATTATTAACAATATGTAAAATATTGACAAACTGTTCTCTGAAATAGAACAGCTTTAAAGTATTGATTACGAATCCAGAGAATTATAATTAGTTTCTGTGTAAGAGATAATTAAGTTATTATTGTTTCTCTTTCTTCTAATGTGGTGATGGATAGAAGGTATTTATGCTGAACTCTAGGAAATCTTATTAAAATTAAGGCAAGAGGTTTATGAGCTCTCAAGATAATGGGAAAATAAAGAATAATGGGGAAGTGTTTGCATTTTCAAAGAGCTCAGCTGGCAACGTCCCCTTCTTGTGGAAAGAAATCATTTCAGGTTTGCTCTGAGGAAGCCCCTGGGCACAGAGATGTGATCAACTTCAGCAGAGTCAGAATCTTCTCTCATTTTGATTTTACCAGAAATCAAACCACTCCACTGTGCTTTGTGTACCTGGGCACATTTTGAATCTAGGAGCTGACTTCAGTCAAATCTGACTGAGGGGGGACAGTCTTAGAGATACTTCATTTTGAAAGGTTTCGTGCAAGCTTGCTGGCAAAACCATTGCTGTGTCAGTTTAGCTCTCCTTAGGCATCAGAAAATTCACACCAGGGCTCAATTTCAAGCCAGCATGACACTAGTAACTAGTTTTTATGAATTCTGCTGCTGCAAAGTGATTTGTGCATCCTTAAAGTTAGATGTTTTTCCCACAAGGCTATGCCTTATGAAAAGCTAATTTTGTTCAGTGGGATTTACCATACGGGCAGAGCATTTCCAGGCAGAACTGGGCAGCAGGGACTCATCCTGCCTGACTTAGTGTGTCTCCCGGTGCTCTACAGCAGAGCTGTTGGCTGTACTCCCTCCACAGTAAACAGGGAGAAGGATTTTCTTCTAAGGTGTAACTCATCTGAGTAACTTTGGGTAGAGACAAATCACTGCAGGCATTTAAAGTTAGGAATGGCGAATCCCATCTTTGTGCAGTGTTGCAGTGGAGCTAATATAAATGACAAGTTTGAGAAGCAGCGAGCTCTGCTAGAGCAGTGTCTGCCTCTCCATCCATCCAGTTCTGCTCACCCACCTGCTGCTACTCTCTCTGCCTTTTCTTCTCCTGTTTGTAAGGAAAGAACAAGCTCCAAAGACATGCCGTAGGTCAAATCCAAGAACTGGATGAGAACAAATATAACAGTTCCTGGGACATACTCACTTTACTGAGGATCTCCTGGTGCTCTTTAAATCCACATTACCTATTCCTGGGAAGTCTTCTCTCAGGCTGGTGCATGGTTGGCCACTGAGAGAAAACAGGGTAAAAAAAGACTTCAAGAAGATGACTCCTCCACCCCTGTGCATCAGGGCAGGATCAGCGATGCCAAAACTCTTTGTCATTAGACCATTTGTTCCTGAGACCCTCAGAGATGAAGGTACCCTAACCTCCCCTAAATCATGAATTTCAGGAGTTACCATTATGGTTACATTTCCTAATGTATCATCTTTTACAGCCAGGAACCCGAATCCAAGAGAAATTAAGGACAAGTTAAATTCACAGGGTGAATTAGTGCTGCAATTTATCTTATGAGGAGGCATGGAGGACTGTATAACGTATCAGGATACTTGCTGCTTCACTTTGGACAACACTTGCAAATTCTGGAACTCTTATACAGTTTCAGTTGCTTTTCATCATTGGAGGTTATGAGCTACTTGGCGTTTCTATATTCCTGCATAACACAGTTGGGCTGCTCCCATCACCCAAGGCTTTCTCCCCTGCTGGGCTGGAGCTCTGAACCATGCCCAGATAGCTGCTTTTAACTGTTCCTCATCTTCAGGCCTTTCCTTGTGGCATCTGGAGGAAGTAAATTGCATTATTAGACCTCCATGATCTAGAAGGAGATGCACTGTCAAAGCAACGTGAATGACAAAGCCCATAGTATATTCCAACAGACCGTTCAACCACATTGTCCATGGACATCCTGTGAAGGAAATTTAATCCAAAGAAATACTGTATTGAAGAAACTGTGAAGAGAAGCACATAAGGAATACATTTGCAGGTGTCAAGAGCTGTCTTCAATGACACAGAGAATACATGAAGTCTGTGAGGGAATATGCTATTAGAATTTCCACCAAATTTGTAGGAATAGACTCTTAAATTCCACCCTCTAGGCCAAATCTACTCTAAATCACTGAAAACTACCTGCTAATGGCAAACAAGCCTCGGATCCGGGTCTTGCTAATGTAAGAGGAGTCCAGGGGAAGGGCTGAGCCACGCATGCGATGAACATCTCCTGTATTGTGAGATGAAGTTGAAAGTGCAGCTATCTGTCAGGAAAGCGGATGCGATGGAGCTCCGTCAGCCGTTAATAGGCGTGTGGCTCCTTTCATTATTTAACATTTGTTTGAAAGTACCTCTCTCTTTCGCTTTCGTGCAGAGATATGAGCATCCTCGCAGAAGGCACCGGTCCTGCGCAATCACCATCTGCCTACAAAACAGCGCGGATTAAAATGTCTCCCCACCCCTCGGAACAAAATAGGACACCTAATTGAAAGCCACGCCATGAGTGCTTCACCATCCCCCTCCCTCCCCAGCACTACATCTTCGTTGCATCTTTTGTCGGCTCCACATCAGATGCACCTTTCTTTCTTGCTCTGAATAAAAACAATCCCTGCTTCCCCGCAGCGAGCATGAAAACCTCTTCATGGAGCATGAGCACTAGATGAGAGCCGTGCTCTCTCTGTGTACTTTGGAAGGCAGGAATATTTTGAGGGACTAAATTAATCCCTCGCATTTTCAAAGTGCACGGCACAGGTTTGAACTTCAGCTCCCACAGCGGTTAAAGCAAAGGAGGGGAGATGTGGGCCCCTGGGTTTAATTCCCACCGAGCCCCGGCGCAATGCACGGCACAATTCGGCTCTGCCACGTTCGGTGCCGCGGGCAGGAGTGGCAGATGTCCATCCTGCGGGATCTGTCCTCCAGCTATTGCTTTGGAGAAAGCTTTTTTGTCCAATCCCCCAACTGGAAACGTCCAAGCTGTTGTGAAAAAGAATTACAGGAGGACAAAAAAAAAATATATATAAAAAAAAATCTGCACAATGTGATGTTTTGGGAGTCCATGCTGCCTCTTGCTCCTCCAAAATGTGTCGCATGGGCAAAGAGTGCAGCTGTGCTGGGTTGAAATTTGCCTCTCGGTGCTCTTGCCTTTGAGCCAGTGACGTTTATGGGCTCAAGGGACCAAAGAGGCAGGGTCTGCCACGGCTCTGGGAGAGTGGCGGCCAAGAGATAGAGACATGACTGCAAAAAGCAGCTGTGTCCCAGCTTTGCCAGGCAGTAGGTGCCCTTGCAGAGGACAGGAGCGAGCTGGAAAGCCACTGATTCAGCGGAGCAGGGCTTGCCAGGCTGCCTCTTATGCAGGCGCCGTTTGCAGGTGTGCCAGCCTGGCTCCCACCCAGGAGCCCTTGCCCACGGTTTGGTGCCATCTGGGTCTGCATGGTGACTGATTGCAGAGCTGAGCTCAAACATGCAGCTCTGAGGACAATCCGTGTTCAGAGTTTCTCCCTGCCTTCGCTTTCTCCAGCAGCTTTTCTTACATGATATTCCCCACCCCTTCTTTCACAGCAGAGAAATGTCAAACCTCGAGAAATTCCAGCTCTCCACTCCCAAATAGGTTGAGGTCAATGAATCCATTGAAAAATCAATGCCCCCTATCAGCAGCAAAATTGTTGTTGCAGGAAGAAAGTCACTCACAGCTGCTGGGTTTGATGAGTCCTTCTTCCCTGGTGTTCACCTGTGGGGCTCAGCCTCCCACTAAGGGGGCACGGTTTTATCTGAAATGGAGGTGACAGCACAAAGTGACAGTTCCAAGAAGGTTACCTTGAAAAAGAGAGGAAGATCCTTCTTCTCCAAAGACAAAGAGGGAGTTTTTGATCCAATGCAGACTTCTCCCTAGGCTGTCACAACAAGCTGCTTCTAATCGAGGTTACTCTCACAAAGTGCAATGTCTCTCGATAGCAAAAAGGCAGAGGGATGAGCTGCTTCAGAACAGCTGCTATTTGAAGGCAACAAGTAGCTATGTGTCTTGCTGCATTTTTCTCAGTTTGGATACAAGTACGGTATCTTCTGCGTCTATAGGCGGAGGACATGCTTGAACAGAAAGCCTGGCATCTCACAGTGCTGCACAGTGCACTCACATCCTTGTTAAGCCCCCCCAGGTCTCAGGCTAATTGCAATTGTCTGCCTGGGTGTTAACGATGAAGATGGGATCAGCAAACATATAGTATCAGTAGTATTTTCAGAAGGCTACAGTGTGTGAGTAGGGAGGACCTAAATGTACTCACTTCAGTTCTAGAATTGAAACTCCAGTGTGTCCAACTTGTACTTTGGACGAGAAAAAAAAATTGTCCCTTTTGTGGAAGGGGTGGATGTTGCTACATTGGTATAAACACGGTTTTCAGCCACGCTGCTTTCAGACACATTATGGAAATTAATTTCTTTCTATCTTCCCCTTCCTTCTGGAAGATACACGGGTCCATTTGTCTTGATGCCGTAGAGCCACTGCTCAGTTAATCACTGTGCCTAACATATCATGCATTTTTGATGGGCTGATTTTTATTAGATTACTCACCTTGTAGAGCTTCACCATGTCTGAATTCTTAAAAAAATCCCTCTTGTATACTTCCTTAAAGCAGAATTCAACAGCCACAGTTGCCACCTGCTTTGTACCACGCAGTCTTTTTCCTCTCTTCTTTTCAACTGCTTGACACAACTGGGCAGAGTCGACTTCCCATTTTCTCCATGTGTGACATTGCTCAGTGGCAGCTGCTAAAAGAAAAGCCCCATCATAATCAGTGTGTTTTGCCTGTAGCATAAGGCATTTCGGAAACATTGAAAAGCTGAAAGGAAATAAAAGATAAGTTGGAAATCATGAGCTGAAATGTGCACTTCCATTTTAGAGATTAAATTAGAAAAATATATTATCGTGAATTTAAAGTAGTATCATCAGCCAGCTTGACAGCTCATCTGGGCTCATGTTGGGCTGTATTTGAGGGAATGTGGGCTAGTGTCCAGCCTTAGGATCCTCATAGCTCTGATATTCAAAGGCTGGATCAAGCTTTGGGTCAGTGCTGTCCAGGGGGGAGCAGAAGAGGTTTCTGCTGGAGCAACCTGCTGGCTGCAGCACTTTGTACACTTGGTGACAGGCCAGCATGACCATGGCAAAGTGCTGCTGACCCATCAAGAGCAAGAAGGAAAAGGAACGTAATGGTGCAAAATTTGCACAGCGGGGACTATTGAGATAAAATAAAACGGTGCCATGAAGAATGTAACAGGCAGGTAGATGTAAGTGAACAACCATTTCCTGGTCATCAGGAGCACTTCAGTCCCGTTGCACAGGGGACGCCGCTGCAGTTCCATGGGTTTAGATGACATTCAGACAATCCCCAAGTGACAGCCTGCAGGAAGGAAACTGGAGAGCATCTTAGAGATCTCAGCTGATGTATCCTCAGAATTAAACCAAAAATCAAACTCAAGACTCCCTGAGGAACATGTACACCCCTGCACTAAATTTGGACCTCTCTGATCTGTGGCACTAGCTTAGTTCCTTTGGTGGCCACATGGAAGGCAGGGACACTCAAAACAGCTTTACAGAGAAGATAATAAAATTTGGGGAGCTTTCTGTGTTCCCTTCTGCTAGTGGTTAAGATGAGGAGGGAATCTGTTTCTTCTTGTCACTGTAGGCTATTGCACTGCCCATGCTAGAGAAGGAATTTCTCTATGGATTATCTTTTCTATATTTTCCCCCTTTTGGCCATTTTCTCCATGCAGACAATGGAATAGATGAATAGACTACTGTACGATTCCAACCTCGACCCCTCATTTTCGTGAGTATGGGAGAAAGTGGAAGCAGAACATCTCTTTTATGAGCCAGATTAGGGAGATTTCTTCATTTCATCGTCTCTCAAATGTGGAAAAGGGCCTGGCCTTGACTGATAGGGCATCTCACCTATGCAGAGCTGTTTCACTGGACCTTTCAAGATGCCCAGTGTTCATGTGGTGAGCTGAAAGTCCTCAGGAAAAGTTCACTTAGACATTGGTGAAACAATCAAGCTGTAAGTCTGTGCAAAGAAGGAACACTGCATCTTCAGAGGTAGTTGAAGCACCAGGTCGAGAGGTTAGGAACACAATTAGTTTACCATGGCTCAACAGGCTGCTACCGTGTGCCAGCAAAAAGAGCTGTGCCAACCGTAGTCTTTGGCTACTATATGTATAAGGTAAAATATGTAAGCTTAAACCTCTTCATTTCTCAGAGTCTTTTCCTCCAAGTAGAGAATTAGTGCATTGCAGCATGTGAAAATAACTTCTAGAAGTTGTGCCAGACCAAAGAAGTGTTACCTGGGGAAGAGGCAGCTTCACGGCTTTCTTGGAACGAGGCAGATGCTGTTCAAGATGGTTTAACAAAGAGAAAAAGAGAGGTGATGTCAGCAGGCTGTGCACATGGAATAGGGTTACTTGTCTTCAGAAAAAATAAAAATAATTAGCTCATTGTGCCAAATTTTCCTGGTTTCTGTCATAAATGGTCTTAATATCTAGTTAGGAAACCACTGGGAAGATACCTGAACTGGAGAAGCAAAGCAACACAAAACGTACAAACAGGATCGCTGAGTGAAGGCCGTAATGAAGATCTGAACCTCTGACTGCTGGTAGGGACCAGGGCCTGGTCAGAGAACAGCCAGGGCTCAGACTTTTTTTCTTTCTTAAAACATAGCTGAAGGAAATCCTTTCTGCATCAGCAGCATGACTTTGGACACTGGCTCTATGGTACAAAACCACGAGAGGGATCTTCTGGTCCCAGCAGAACTGCATGGTTGGCAGTACCCCGGGCCAGCATTCCTGGGGACAGTGACATGTCCCAGGGGGATCTTGGCACCTGCAAATTGCACAGTGCTGAAACAGGTACCAGTGCTGACGAGAGGTGTCTGTGTGCAGGATGCAGGCTCAGATACCAGCTCCCGGAAAATTAATTGAGGTTCAGCTCTCACGGAAGCAGCGAGTGAGAATGGGAGATTCACGTGTCACGTGAAGAAAGAGATACTTCTGCCTGAATGGCAATCTTTGCCATAGCCAGAAAGGGAAATGCATTCCTACAGGCTTACCCTTTGAAAGTTCATTCTATTTTTGTTGAGCCCACTAAAGACAATGTCAAGGCTTTCTGTGATGACAGTGGCAAAAGAAGTTGTGATGCCATATTAGCATGAACAGCTGAGTTTCGGCTTCTCACAACCAGTAGGAAAAGTCGCTGAAGGTCTTTCTTCATTAAGATAAAAATGTGGAAAGCTCGGAGAACATTCAGTCAGTAGCAAGACCCACAGAAAGAAGCTTCTAGGATAAGACTCTGAGCTTGCTGGCCTTTCAGTCAAGAGCCTGTGTTGACTGGCTCCATCACTAAACATGATGACAGACTGCTGGAGATCATGAGTTTACATCTGGAAAATATCACTGATTCTTACCCATTTGCACTCTGTCACACAGGCTTTTGGGCACAGTTAGAATCAGAATGATGCGGGAAGTGGAGCTTAGATGAACTTCCCTCCTATGTCAGAATAAAGACACATTTTGCATTAATACGTGCTGATCTCTGAATGTGTCCATTATGTGGTTATATACAACTGCATTTATTTCCTGCCTAAATGAATGAAGGGACATTTATTTCAGAATTGCATGTTGCTTGCCATCAAGACGAGCTTGGCTGGAACCACTCACAGAGCCCAGAAAAGCAGCATCTTCTCCTGTCATCTGTCTCCTAAGTAAAACCAAGACAACGTCTTTGGACATACTGATCCAAGTTGGGGGTCTGTCATTTAAAAGAGAGAAGATTAAACCAAAGGATTGGCTATATGCTTGATTTCACCCATTTTATTTCTCTAGGCCAAGGAGGCTGTTCTCTGATGGGCTGCCGAGGAAGGCAGCACGAGGAGAGTGAGCAGAGCTGGCACCAGCTCAGTACTGTATACTCTGAGTGTACAGCATGGTTCTTCTTGCAAGGAGCTTACGTGGACTAATTACAGCTTTCACCTGATTTTTCCTTTGTCCATTTCATATTTTAATACTATAAAGCCCCCTGGCTCTTTGACTTTCCCATTTCAGATGCATCCTGGGCGCCATTCAAAATTATGGTATGATCCCCAAACCTTGAACGGAAGCCAGGCTCTCTCTTTCTCGAACTGGCAGGCTGCATGGGAAGGAATGAACATATTTTTCACAGTTATGCATCTTGCATCTGAGTCAGGTTGTTGTTATTATGCAGTAAGTGTTTCAGCCTGAACATTAAAGAAAAGAAAAAAATGTTCAGGTCCTAAGGGGTGAATAAATCCACTAATCCAACATAGGCTTTATTTGCTTGTTGACTATCAATTGGTGCTGAGAATGGTGGGACTCCCAGAGCTTCAAACAAGATTAGAGAGTAGGAAATAGGGCATTTATTTCAACTCAGATTCTTATTTAAGTCTTCATTCTAGCTGCACAGCTAGGTATTTGGACATCTGGTGAAAACTCTTGGCCGTACACAAGCTCTGAAAATGTTGTTAATCTTTAAAATCAATATTGCATTTAGGAAATTGCTCACCTACCTGTGTGTTTGTGACTGCTAATTCATCCATATGCTATTTGATGAGTCCTTAGCTATGTAGGAAAAGGCACTGCTTTCTCTTTATCGCTCTTGGATAACTTAGACCACCTCAATATTCATTAGCGTATAAAACACATTGTTAATATTTACTGATATCAATTGGAATATGACACAAAGTCTTGTGATTTCCATAACTGGGACCCAAGTGCTGGTTAAGAAGAACTTGAACACATCTAACTGGCTCTAGGAGAGTATGCTGGGCATTGGCAAGTTGCAGTGTAGTCTCTCTGAAATCAAAAAACCAGTTGTCCCACCCGTAATCGATGCTCTGAATTTCATGATGTTAAAAACCTAAACTGAAATTAGCCTCACTTAAGAATCAGAAGGGTTGAAATAGAGACTGTGGAAGTCAAACAACGGGGCAGTTGCTGTAGTTTACTAAAGCTGCTGTATTGGATTTGCCTTTAACTCAGTTAGGTACCTTGGCAAACCTTTAATTTGAAATCTGTAGAGGCTGAGCATCACACCCTATTAGGCCTATCAAAAGATGGAGGAATTACTAGAGGCAGAATGTATATCTTTATGTTACCTTTTTTTTTTTTTAAATGATTATACTAATCATGCATTGAAATGATTAGTAACCTCAGAGATTGACAGATTTTTTTGCAGTGAAGGGTACCCCTGGAAGAGCATGGGACGTACAGACACAGGTGGTTGGGGTTTTCCCAGCGTGGGCTGACTTTTGTTGTAGGAAACTTAAAAGTTAAAGAAGGTAAACAAGGAAATCAGGTTTGCATCCCAGAGAGCAGAGTTTGAGAGGTACAAAGGTGTTTGGATTGCAAATATGCAGTTGTGCACGTGGTGTGAGATGCGACCTGAGCTGTCCCCTGTCTCTGGGGTTCAGATGACAGCAGGTAGCCCCACGTGCTGGGTGTGGAGGTCTCAGCATAGAAGTTGCAAGGATGTCATGCAGAGTCCATGCCCTTTCTGGAGGAGATGAGACCTGTCATTATCCTCACAATGCTTTGACACTGGACCCACCAAGCCTGAGCCACTGTGGCAGCTCTCTTTGTTCACTTTATTGCACTTTGCTCTTGAAAGAGATCCTGAATACACCAGTTTCAATTCAAGGTCTGGAAAAGCCAAAGGAAAAAACAAACACACACCTTAAATTCAGTCTCCTTGCCTCCAGTGTGCATATACCGCCCAAACAAACTGGAAGGAAATTAAACAAAGAAGTCCTTGTATTTTCTCTTTACTTAGCTTGCTAACTTCTTCTTCAATGTACTCACACATTGCTGGAGGATCCAGTGATGGCACTAGCTGAAGTTTGCTCCTGTGCCCTCAGGTAAACTGTCATCAGGATTACAGAGCACTTACATCCCACAGCAAACTTCTCTGCCTTCCCTCTCACGTAGTGCATTTCATCCATCCTCCCCAAAAGGACAATTCTCTTTACTAGCAAAGCTCTTCAACAGGAGGCACAGCCCAGAGAACAATTTGCTCTGGTTGCGTTCTGTGCTGATACTTTTTTATTTATAAAAACAACCCAAAACTTTTCAAAATAGTCTGTGGACTTAAAAAAAACCCCAAACAACAAGTGCAGATGAACCTTAATATACAACATAGATGTGAAATGAAATTCAGTCATGCAGAAATCGCCAACAACTTATTATAGACAAATGGGATGGGAAGTACATTTTGTTTAATCCCAAGGCATTTTAAAATAACTATTCAGCATCTTCTCACCTAAAATGTATCATCTTATTGATTTTGAGCTGACTTTTGCAGATTGACTCCATCTGCCTATTTGGCTTTCATGCTTTCGGGTCCTCAACTGCCCAGAAAATGGTGCCACTGCCATTCTCAAAGATGTTTTTAGTGTAACTGGTTTAAGGTGAACTAGAACAATACCCCAAAATGAGAACAGCTGAATATTAACACCATCCAGCTGGGAATAATGAGCACACAGCTACAGCTGAGCTCTTCTGCTATGGGATGGAAAATCTGGGTCTTTTCAAGGATTAACCAGCTACACAACCAGGAGAAAATACTTTCAGTTGAAACAGGATTTTGTCGATTTTCACTGTGCAACATGGTCAAACACGAAAGAAGTGTCAGGTCACTTATTACAACGATTTATCTGCCAGCTAAATTGTTCCTCCTCAGGCCTTCTGACAACATTCAAGACATCCTAAGGGATCTTTCAGACTGTCCCCAGATTTTCTTTTATCAAGTACATAATTCTTTGCAGTGAAGAACAAGTCCCATCAGGGCAAAACACCAGGGCAGGAAAAAAAAAAAAAAAAAAGGAAGTAAAATTCTGCAGATATAGGAGTAAAATGAGAGCATATCTCACTTTCAGGACTGGAATTGCATTTCAGGGTTGGTTTACTGAATCATGAACTTGGGTTGAAAGGATTCTTTGTCTGTGCACTTAGCAAGTCTATTTGAGTGTGCACGGGGAGAGGGAAGGCTGGCTGCGCGATTTCCCTGTGCGAGCTGATGCTTAACATAATCTTCACTCCTGACAAATTTATGCAAAGTGAAAACATTTCAAACACAGCAAACTCGAATGCTAGCCAAATACTGGCTAGCTGTTCGACAAACATCATGGGCAGAGTTCAAATATATCTTGGAGAAACGTAGAAGTTTGAATATCACACGCACCTGAGCTTGTACGACAGGTCCTGCCCGTGCCGATGTGGGGAGCTTCTGCGACGGCTTGGAGCGTCCAAGTTCCATGAAGATGTGGCTGAAGAGCAAGATGCAGAAGTTCACGCTTCTTCCAGCAGCACCCTTTGCTCAGGCACTTACTGGGGTACCCGTGTGCCTCAGGGAAAGCACTCTCAGTAAAAGGCCAGATTTCACTTGCAGTCTGAAAGGTGCGAATTGACCTCAAATCCTTAGTGATCTGGAAATATCCAGAGCAAGATTTAACTCGCATACAGCTAGGTTAGAGCAAGGTCTCTTCAAAATTCGGTATATCTGGGATTAGAATTGGCCAATTGTGCATTAGATATGCGAGGGGTTCAGAGTTGTGACTCCGATATGCTGTGAGTATCTTGGGCATAAAGACACAAGAAATAGCAGTTAAGGTTTGTAAAAGCATAGTGATAGCCTCTCTCATTGTTTTGCAAGAATTTTTTTTTCTTATAGAAAAATATCCAAAGATCTTTACAATTTCCCTTCCCCTCAGTAAACAATTTCTGAATTTCCAGGGGCGCATTACAAACTGCAGGGTTACGTTGGCTGGAAGGAGGACACTTCTCAGCATAGCTGATCGTTTCAAAGTTGAATGAAGGACTCCATGTCCAGCTACTGTGGTTTAGGGCGGTTTTAGTTATTTCTTGCATTCTTATACTAGAAGTTATTATACTGATAGAAACTCACGTCTTCCCATCCATCACAAGGATGCCTTCCTTGCGCTGCTGTGCTACTGCACTCATCTGTTTCTGTGATATGTGCTCGTGACCCACACCCGAGGTGTGGATGGAGCCCTTTGCTCAGAGCACAGACCTGTGTCAGCCCTCAACCATCCTCCTGCTCAACGGCTTGATGGATAGAGGAAAAAAAAAATGGGTTCAGCAGCCTCTTAGGACAAGTCAGGGCTTAGGATGACCATGTGGGTAACTGGATTTTGGCTGACCTGGCCATTCCCTCACATCTGTAAGCTCTCAGCAAATACCTTCACAGTAGAGGATGAGGCAGAAATTATTCTAGCGCCTGGCAGAGGGAAGCAGGTGACTCCAAGAGCTTCAGCGGCAAAACCTCAAGCACAGATTCCTCAATTTTAGCTCGCCCGAGACTTTCTTTCATCTCTGTTGGAGAGGATCCAGCGCTGCCCAGCAGCTCTTGTAGCTCAGCAAAACGAGCAGAACAGCATGCCAGCAATTCTGACATAACAGGAATGACACATTAATCTCACAGCTGGGCATAACTAGTGATGGCCAAAACTCTGCTCAGACAGAAATCAAAAGAGTGTTGCACCGTCTATAGTTCGCGCCATTCAAGGGAACCCAGGGTATCAGTCCCCCAAAGGAGACTGGTGGTTTTGAACACAATGTGGTTCATGTGATGCAGAGATTAAAAAATGGAGCATTTCTTTAGTTTAAATTGTAGCTTTGATTTTGGAAAATTAATCACAGCGGGTTAGAGGGCCCAACACATTTTTTAAAAGATACAAAAGCATAACAATCTTCCTAAAAAAAAAAAAAAAAGAAAATAGCATGTGGTAACAGTAACACTGCCAGCTTTACGTCTAATGTGGAACAACAGGGGCTCTGCTAAGCAGGCGTCACTTCACCTTAAGTATTAAGCTAATTCCCCCGTACCATCAGGAGACATCTTTCCTGTCAATCAATTCTGGGTGCATGACAGCTTATGGCTTAACTGCTCCTATCTTGTATCATTTAACCAGATAGTATCTGTTTTGACATTCATGACTGAGATACTTGGCTTGTAATTGGGAATGAGTACAACAGAGCAGAACAGAGTGATTTCCTTTCCCAAGGATGGTGGTTAGGGTGACGTGGCATTCCAGTGCTTAACTCCCTGCACGATAGAAACCCTCCTAGTTCTGCTGCAGAATAGGGCAAAACGAAGACTCACGTGTGGTTGTAAACTCCTTGGAAAAAGAGGGACATGCCCTGGAGGAACTCAACAAAGGTAACATTGATCGGGGTGCCAGTGGCCTGTTCCATATTTGTGCATTGGGCTGTGTATCATCAGGATCCAGAAATCTGCACAGCCCTTGCACAAAGCTGAGGAACACGTGGCTGCTGGGGCACAGGCAGGGTCCCGCTGCGGAGGTGAAGTCCTGAGCATCAGTGCCCCGTAGGGCTGAGCTGCGTTCTCTGCTTTAATAGTGTATTTGGTTTTGTTTTATAATATTTAGAATTGCTGGATTATGAAAGTGGTGTTACCTCCTGCCTTGGTTGTTACTTAACCTACTCCATTTAATAGAGGGTAACGTGCTGGCACCATGATGAAGTCTGCTGTGACCGTTTCTACTTTTGTCTGAAGGGGCTGGTGTCTGAACAAGGTGAGCCAAGACTCCTTTGTTTCACACAAACCAGACTTTTGGATCTGTCCACAATTCAAATAAGCCAGCACAAAAAGTGATGCTGAATATTTGATTATCACTTAGATCAGAACCAAGATGAAGAAAGAAAGGATTTTACACTTGCATGTCAGAACAACGCTATCATTCTTCCTGAATATGTATGATATAAAAAACCCGATAAAACTATTGACAGCACAAACTAGAAAGAATTATGAGACCAGAGGAGGAGATTGAGTTCTTTGAGCTATTTGATGTAACCATTACTGTCAGGTGAGCATCCTAATGAATGCAGGTATCTCATTCTAATTGCATGGATCAGGCTACTTTGTCTTTTCAATAATCTATAGAGCTGTACTTGGAATTAATCTTATTAATGGAACTATTACGCTGCTTACAAATTAATTTCCAGCATGAGATTATCTGCTGGATGTGCTTGTGTGCAGAGGGATTTCTTTTCTCTGAACTGTAAGAATAGGAACTCCCCCCAAAGTTCTCTACATTTGAAGCTTTGCACTTTCAAAGTTGACTGCTGATGCTGAGGCTTTGAATGTAGATTTTGAATGTCCAGATACAGGAATTGTGGTCTTTCATTTCTGCTCTGTAAAACAGTGCTGCTGCTTGTATCACACAGCATGTTGCATTGGGAGCAATCCTGTTGATTACAGCGTGATTATTTCAGATTAAATTAAATAGTGCTGCTTGGTGGAAAGGTTTTATGGCCTGCTGTCTCTGAGAAGGGGAAAACAGCCTGTGGGACCATTCATTGAATCCCAAAAAGAGTTTTGTTTTTTACTGCAAGAAAAGGGAGTCCAAATGAGAGTGAAAAGATGGGCTTCCAACCCCAATTTACTCACCTCGATAAATGGGCTGCTCTGGAGGTCTCCGTGAAGTCCCCAGGTGTTATAATACTTGCCCTTGATGAGGTTTCCCCCCTTCTCAAAAGGAGACTCTTGCAGTATAAGTGTCTCTACCAAGGGGCTAGGAAGCAGAGGAGAAATGGCTCTGGAGCTGAATGTCACAGCCAGGAAGAAATGGGCAGCTGAAAAGAAAACAAAGAGTATGAAGGAAAACTTGGTAAATCACTGATGTTGCTTCCTTAGCATGTTTGGATGTATGCACCCAGTTAACCTTTCTTTAAAAAGCAGACAAAAAAGAAGAGTAAATTGAGTTCTATTGTGCATTTATTATCAAAAAAAGAGAAAAAAACCCCAACAAACCAAACCATCAGCTGCCATGTACCTTCCTGTATTTTTACAAGTAGTTGTTTAGATAGGACATGTATTTTTTTTTAGGATTTATTAATTTTTTTTTGTTTGAATGCCATATGGGAGAAAACTATTGTTCTGAAGGTGATTACACTTCAGATGCTGCTTTTCTCTGTGGATACATGTCTACCTTGCACACTTGGTGGCACCCTGTTCCCACAGGAATGAAGCAGCCCAGGCAACCCCAAGGATCTCACCTTCACCTCCCCATCTCCTGGAAATAAAGACTACAGTGGGCTCTCCTCCATGTAACTTTGGGTGTTAAGTTTAAGGGGTCCCTTTTCTCATAACTTCTTTACTCATGAGCCTCCAAGATGAATAACAAAGCAGGCATTAGGATGTAAACTCACTCCAAGGCATTTGTTACTGCTTAGTCTCAGTGACAGCAACGGTCTGGGCTGGGATGCACAAGGGCACACAGCTACAGTGCTGCCACAAGCCAAATATTCACCCCTAAACAAAATAATAATCCATCCTTCCCTCTCTGGAGGTGAT
Organism: Baryphthengus martii; assembly: GCA_013396935.1. Lineage (NCBI taxonomy): Eukaryota > Metazoa > Chordata > Aves > Coraciiformes > Momotidae > Baryphthengus > Baryphthengus martii. Next base: position 352,184 of record VWZK01013292.1, read on the forward strand.
CTGCTCAGTGAATGGGAGGCCTCTCTCAGGCAGAGAGAGTCAAATAAAGCCATATAACCCAATGGTTAAAAGAAAATCCCCTCTCAAAAAAATGCCATTTCCAGAGTGCTAGACCTTAATATAGGCAATTGTATTTTTTTCTGCCTCATATTGATGGAGTATGAAAGTTAAACACCTAATCATTTAGGTTTCTATTAGAAACACAAGCAAAAATTGAAGTGACAATAAGATAATAGTACTATGTTCCAGCCACCGTTGCCACCGATGTCTGGAGCTTGGAGCTGTCAGGAAGTCTAATAAAATGCAATTGAAGTGACAAAAAGAAACAATTCCTTGTTTAAAGCTTTAATTTCTGCACACCTCCTCGGCTGTAGCTGCTGCATGTCAAAAGGAGAGGAGATGGGAAATACACCGTCCCAGCTGTGCTGAGACCCTTGAGCTTGGGGCAACTGGTTCCTCTACTTGACCAGAAGTTGTGGAGCCTGGCTGCAGTACAACCCACAGAGTAAATCTGTACGCCTCCGTGCCACGAAGCGGAGGTGGACACAACCTGAGTAAGTGAAGGCACTTAATTTCAGCCTGAAAGTCACTGTGTGTTTAAGACATGTATTGATTTCTGTACCGTGCTAGTACTTTATGAGTGATTTCTTATGTAAGTGTCAGGTAAGAGACATGAATGGAGACCTAATTAAAGTGTATACAAAGTACATGCAGTAAATCTCTTTGGCAATGTCAGCCTGCTTTAGAGCAGCCCGGGAGAGCAAACAAGATGGCATAAATGAAAGATAAAGAAATAATAATAGTCTGCGACGGTCCCAGAACAACAGCTTAGCTTGTGAGACACTAACAGGAAGCAGCTGGGGCTACTGAAGGAGAAAAAGTGCTATTCCTGGGACACAGGAAGAAAAAAACAGAGCCCTAGAAGACAAAACAATGGGAGTTCTGCTCTTAACTTAAATAACAGTCCTGTTTCTCCCCTGTGTCATAGTCATTATTCCATCACTGGTTTAAATTAATGCTGTCTCTTCATCTGCAGTCCATCCCAGTAGATTTTTATACCCACAAGAACATTACAGAGACAAAGAGAGTGCAGAAAATACTAGGGAAGTGAAAAAATAATTATTATTTTACTATTAGAGATCCATCAGTATTAGGACAATAAGCTATTGTTTGTTTTATGACAGTCTCCAGCAAAGCCAGTGCTACCATCCTTCGAGGAGGAGCAGACCCTGCTCACAATGAGCTGGGTGAGACACCAGGAGCCTCACATTCAGCTTTTGGATGGGTTGAAAGGCTCACGGCTACAATGAATTAGCAGCTTTATGGCAACATTTTCAAAAGCAAAATGATTTTGGATGTGTCTATCAGGGTGGATGGAAACAGATGTAAGTTTTCTCTGCCTTCAGTCCCGGCTAGTTGGAAATTCTGGTGTGGAAGCTATACACAGCTGCTTTCAGCTTTTGGGAAATATCACGGTCAAGGTAATAAATACTCGTGGAAATAAATACCGTGGTATATTGGCTTGGGCATAGCACTGCACTAACTTATCTCTACAGCTTTTTGGACTGGAGCCAGCTTGTGCTTCCGAAGAAAGGAGCTAAGGTCCAAGTGAAGGTATTAAACACCTGACTCCCCTCAAATGACTATCCAGACCTGAATTATAGGGGGTTTTGGGTTGCTCTTGTCCTCAGTTTCTCTTGAAAATGGGACTTGGGAGTTTAAAAAAATGGTACCACTTCCCTGTTATAGAAGTCCGGTCCAGAATCTGCACTGTATTCCCTCTAAACTGCTGCAGTGGTCCTTGGACAAGGAGAAAGCTGTTCCCAACCTTTTATCTTGGCTGTGTGGCCTGGGATCTATTTAAATTTTACTCATCCATTCTCTTCATTAAGTCTGCTTTGGAGTAAAAGTCTTCTCTTTTAACCTCTGGGTTTCCTTACATTGTGCCTGTGCCCCTCCTGAATAGCGTGACGGAGTGAAGCAGGCTAAGAAAATCTGCTCGTTTGTAAAGCCAGTCATTAATAAGAAGCAAGATGGCTTTACCACAGGGATGCCAGCATTACTTGGCTGACAATGTCCCTTACGATCCTGGAGAGATTTTAATGGATTGAACAGGTTGATGTTGTCATTTTCAATTTGCTGAACCATCTGACAGTGTTCCCAACAATTAGCATGTACAAAATATGGAAATATGTTACCTTTTACATTAAAAAACGAGTATGGGAAGCTGCCTGGTCTCTGGAGTTGTATAACAGCTCGTTATTCTGAAGTGCTTGCTTTGACTTTAAATAGATTTCAGTACAGCAGAGTCACCCTAACCTTGGGATAAATTTAGCTGTCGCCTGAGTCAGTAGAGGGGTTTGGGATCATTAAAAGCCCATCAGGAATTAGCACGTGCCTCCTGCAGTTGGGGCTGTGGGCTGTGGTGGTTGCAGTTGTGCAGCCCAGTGGTGGGCAGCAGCGGCAGACACGAGGGCATGGAGGGCTAAGGGGGGGATCATGCCGAGATCCCTGCACACAATGCCTACTGCTTCACCTCCTCCACCTCTGTGACTCCCGTCCCGTTGCTGTGTAACAGCAAAGCATGGGAGGGAGCAAAGTGACTCACCTAAGGTCGTGCTGAGGAATGGACCCAAGCTCTGGTCACCTTGTCCCAGGCTCCTGCAGTAGAAGTGAGAGAGGAGAGGAAAACCAGGACAAATTAACACTCATTAATCAGGAGGTGCTGCAAGAACAGTAACACACCCTGGCTTGCTGGGATGAAAAGGTTGCTTTTGTTTCTGAAGTGGACATGAGACCATGAAATGCAGCTGTCAGCTAGGGAGAGACTGAAAGCAACATCTAATGTCAAAAACCTGAAGGCAGCAGACATATATTTTTTAATGCAATGGCAGCTGCAGTCAGTTCAGACCCTCCACATCTTATATTAAAAAGAAATACATCTTCTGACTCCTGACATCAGGGCTGTTGCTTGCACTGTCTTGACATGGGGTGACCTTCTCTGAGAACAGGGTGGGTTGAGGAGACATCTGAGCTCTCTGACAAGCCGAGGGTTGTGCATTCAATGTCTAGTGCAAAGTGGTAGAAGGTTCCACTTCGGAGAGGCAGGGTTCAGCCCCAGGTATTTCCTTCCCAGCCCTCAGTGAGCGTCTCGTGCAGCTGTGTGTTGGGATGTGCGTGCGATTTTGGCTGCATTTTCTCCTTCCGCCCTGCTTTTTTCTTCGCTACACTAGCTGAGAAGGAGAGGGGATTTGGGAGCAACAGAAGACTCATTCAGAGTGCACGTTGCTTTTGTGGGAACTGCAGACTGAAATCTACCTTTAAATAAAGCAGACAGGCCAGGCTCTGTGACGTGTCCCCACCCAGGATGAGGGCAGGAGTAAGACCTTCTCTCGCAAACCCTTGTCAGCAGGGAAGTGACCCCTATTTTTCACTGTATAGCAATAGATGATGAATAATGGCTCAAGTTTTGCTACCTGTGGTAAGGCAGGTCCTGTGACCTGGCAGGTTAAAGCTGTGCTTGGCAGGCTGCATCCGACTCGGTGCTGGGAGCAGAAACCACCAGCTAAATACCTCTTCCCCCGGCTATGCATAGCCAGCCTGACTTGCAACCAGAAGAAGGGGACAGAAAGGGCAGAGGGGAGCCACAAAACTTTCACCTGACCTCCATGGGTTGATTCAGTGATGCTCTGATGGCTGCACCTTTCCGTGCTTCCGATTTCTGTGTTTTTAACCTCTAGAGACTCCTCCAAGACTTTGGTGCGACCACCCATCGCTGGTCGGAAAAGACAAGCGTAGCCAGAAGGGCTGTGTGGCGGCTGTCAAACATTTGAGCCTTCGAGCATCAGCCTCATGTGCATGTAGGAAATAAAAGTCGCCTCCTCAAGCATCCGAACCCTGAGCCAGAAGTGTAGGAAGCCTTTTGTTTCTCCGTGCGTTTTCATGCTGCTTTTCCTAGAGACGGTTTTGAGAAAGACTGTCAGAATATCTTCAACAAAATACTAAAGAAACACACTGGGAACTGTGAAAGCTCGGATTTGAATATAAATATGAACTGACAAGCTGCTTCATGTGGTATCATTAAACTTCACAGTTAGACTTTTTTTGAAAACCAAATTATCATATAAAAATATGCCTGTAATGTTAAACTTGAGATGAAAACTGCTTATTTTTGCGTTTAGTGTAATAACCAGTATAAGGAAAAGTTTCTGTGATCTAATCTTTGATAGGAGTTGGATTTATTTTTACATTTATAGCAGCTTAATTATTAATAATATTCAGAATGCTGCAAACACATGGGGGTTATTGAATTGAGGAAAACCAGGATGATTTTAAGATTATTTTATATTTTGAGTTTTAAAACAAAAATTGAAGGCACATTCTTGTAGCTGCCAGTCTGGAAGTAGCTGAGCCTGTGTTAGGGCTCCTCAAGCAAGAAGAAACATCTCCCACCAGGGTCACCTATGGCTGATGAGCCAATATCCCTACTTTTAAACCAGAAGAGGAATTTTGAGCGTTTACCCGGTCAGGCCGATGTCAGTGGGACCTCGGTGACCGCTGGATGTCACTGTTAAGTCACACAAAGTGCCCCTGTGCCGGGGCTTTCTGCTCCCCTCGCCCCCGGGCTGCGGGGGCTCAGCCTGAGCGGGATCAGCAGCACCATGGGCTGCTCCTGGCTTGAGTCCAAGACAATGGCTCTTTTATTGTCGTTTTCTCCTTATTTTTCAAGAGTTCTGCAAAGTTCAAAGCGCTGAGGCAAAGCTGCTGAAAGGCAGGGTGAAATTTAGGACAGCAGGAAAACAAAGGGAGATTTGGGCTTTATCCTTGCTTTCGAGCAAATCTCCGTACTCAACTCACCATAGCAGAGCGACGTCGGCGACACCGGTTTGTTTGGATGCACAAGGTGTGGGGATTTGCAGGCGACTTGATTTTGCTGCTGTTAATGCTGCAGGAGTGAAAAAGCAAAGTGCATTAATTCATTGGCACAAACAAACGGGCTTAATACTAAATCAAAGCAATGAATCCTGTCGCAACCTGGGCACAGCCCTCAGGACTTTTCTCCCTTGGTACACGGTTGTGTGGCTAAGTCCTTTCCATGTCTTAAACATACACTCAATATTAAGTAGATGTTTAGGTAGTGTTCTCCTAAAGGGCAATATAAATGTCTTTCTCCAAGTGTCCTCTATTTCTCTTCATTCACAGCTCGGATAAGCTATCTGTTCTCTGCGCAGACTTTGGACAGAGTGCACTTGTTGTGTTTTTAATGCCAAAGCTGTGGAAAATGGGCTCGTATTATCAGAGTCTCGCTCAGGAGCAGGCCTGCTTGCTGGCCATTTTTACTAGAAAGTGGCCTGTTTTTTCTTAGTATGTCATCACAGAAATTTCCTTTGAAAGGTGGCCTGATCTTGAATTCACAATGGGCTGTGACAAACTGTGATTTCAAACAGTTCCACATTTCGTTGCAGAAATTTCTTGCCTTTTTTTTCACAAGCAAGTCACTGTAGATGTTTACTCTAGCCCCATTATAACACCTTGTTGGCGCTGAGGGGCCGGTTCCTGCGCCATTCCCACCGAAGCCATCTCAGGGGAGCTCTCCTGATGGCAGAGGTTTCACCGCCGCATAACCAAGTTCAGCCTCCAACTCATCTTTCTTTAAAATTTCCCTGCCTGATGGCACCTCAATGGACTGGTGTGTCATGACCCCGTTCTTGCTATCCATCCGAGTCAATGACTGAAGAAGCCTTGTCATGTTTTCCTCTTGCTTAATGCCCACGAGGATATTCAGAGGTCACTTAAAGTGGTAGGGGCTGTGATTGGAGCTGCTGAAAGGAGAGTGTTTTCTCTTACCTTCGGATGGCATCTCTGTGAGAGCTCTCTGTTGTTGTGTACTAGTTAGTACAGGGGGGTAGTTACTCACTGTGGACCATGGGTGCCAGCTCAGAGCAAACATACAATAATTGCATCCTTTTGGAACCAGACTCGTAAGTGCTCAATCTTTTATGATGGGCAAGGTCATGGTTTCTTCTTCTTTTTCCCCCCGCTAACACCAATTTCCCATGACCTTGACTGTGTCACGAAATCCCAGGAGCAGAGATGGTACCAAGCGCTCATCCTGCCACGACAGCTTTGCAGAGGCTGCAGAATCCCTTGTAAAGCAGCCTATTTCTCCAAAAGCACAAGGTATTGATAAGAGAAACCTTTTCCTGGAACTCGCTCACCCCTTCCTTTGAACTGTAAGTCCAGATTTGCTTCACTTATTGCCTTTGTTTCATGGATCCCAAATCAAAATTCTCACATTTGTCTATTTGCCTTGATTGGTGTCAGCTGTAATAAAACATCACTGTGCTTCAACCTAAGGAGAACTTAGCAAGGTGTTTGAGGCTAACCAAAGTATTTCATTCTCCCCCTCAGCTGTCAGCTAAAGTAATGACAAAATAGATCTCCAGAAAGGAGAAAACACTCTCAAGCCCTGAAATATGTTTTGAGTGTATGTGTAAAAACACAAGGTATTGAGGAGGGCTTAGATTGCAGCTCATCTTGCTGTCATCTCACCAATTTCTTTTATTGCCAAGCCTCCTTCTCACTGCCCCAGCTCTGCTTCCCTGGTTGTTTCAGCCTTCTCCTTCTCCCTCTGATCTCTGACATTGCCATGCATAGTTCAGTCCATCATGCTAAGGAATAAAAGTAAAATCATCTCATACTATTTGGGCATTGAAAGCAGTAGAGTTACTAACAAACTGAGACACGGTTCGTTTTAAGTGTAGGGTACAAGTATCTGCTCCAGTATGTTTTCCAGGTTGGTGTTAGAAACTGGGGAGACATCAGCTGCAGTAATTGTTTCTGACTTCAGCTGAATTTCACTCCATTAAACCCAACTGAATGTGAGATGAACTGGGAAGTGAGCTGAGTTAATTGCACTGACTGGGCTGTCTTAAAAACAGAGATGAGGTAGGAAAACAGGGCAGTTTGCCTGGGACACACCAAGCAGGGAGCTGGCAAAGCCTGGTGCTCCATGGGGTCAGAGTTGCAGGCGGTCACAGTGGGAGAACCAAGTGGAAGACGTGTTTTCCTGGTAAAAGAGCAGGCATAGATGGTAAGTAGGGGTGTCAAAGCTTCCCAACAAATAAGGAGGAGATGGAGAACAGCAATAGCACTGGAAGCTGCATCATGATGAGAAAGGAGAAGAAGTAGGTAATTAGGGTCAGTAGCAGGAGATACTCAAGAGGAAGGCCAGATCCTCTCTTATAGCAAAAATAACGGAAGAACAGAAAACACCTTTAATGGGAAGCAGTCACAGAGCAAAAGATACTGGGAATAGCCCAGTGATAGTGAAACAGAAGCAAATCAAACTGAGAAAGGGTAGAAACACAAGAGTGGGAGACATCAGAGCAATCCCCCAGTCCAGCTTGCCACCACTGCAGATGATCGTGAGCCCAATGTTCGATTCAGGGGAGTCCATGCAACATATGCCCGGTAGCTCCAGCTGTGAGCTTCCCCTTACCACATAACAAATGCAGACTTGCAGTGCAAGAGGAAAAAGACAAGACTGTAAAGTACCACAGACAGGGCAGAAAAGATCACTTGTGTGGATGCTAAAACTATGCAACATCCAAAACAGATCGCACCATTTTCTTAAGGAGTTATCTCAAAAATAAACCAGAATGAAATCCTGCCACACTGGTCTGAGGGGCAACTTTCTTCTTGGCTCCAGGTCTAGCACTCAGCTTGCTCCTGAGTGCCCGAAGACCCACCAGCCAGGGAGCAGCTGACCCATTCCCTGCACCAAATGCAAATACTACAAAGATAAGGATATTCTTCACGGGAAGATTTCGTAGACCTGTATAATTCAAAGTAAAAGGGCTACAGAGCTGACTCTGGGGTGCCAAGATGAAAGCTGCCAAGAGTGTTAGAAACATCCAGTGTAGGAATAACGTAGCGAAAGACAACCTAATAGTAGTAATTTTTATGAAGATCACAGATTAACAGTGAAGAGAAAATCAGATGTGGGAGTCTGCGTAGATGGAGACTACTCAGCGGTCATGCTGCTGCTGCTGTAAAGATTTAGAGAAGGACCTGCTGCCAGGTAGGTTTGTGTCTATTACTCCTGGGGACTGGGGAGAAAAGCTGTGGATCCTTTAAGCACTCGAATGCTTTCAGCCATATAATGTTTGGATTAGGATCCACTTGAAGGTGCAGAGTGCACACGTGCTGAGTTCAAAACCGGCAGAGATTTGCTGGTGCTTATTATAAGGTAAGAAGGAAAGAGGCAATGTCCTTGTCACTCAATCAGTTACACACAGGTAGAAGAAAAGAGGAGGTTCTGAATGGAGAAATGGAAATTATTATTATCTGGACAAAGCCATTCCTCCCAAAATGACAGTAATGGGGATAAGATACGTAGGGCTGCTGGGAGGAGGAAAGCAGACCTTGATTTTGCACTCAGAGGTGGCGGGGGGTGGGGGTGGGGGCAGCATATGGAAAACATGATACCCCAGGGTCGCGTGTTAAGGCTCTGTCCTGGCACGACGCTGTGCCACCCGCGGGGCTCCCAGCACTTGGTCCTGCTCGTTAGTGGCACATGGACTGGAGCAGGCTCCCAGCAGAGCTGCTGCACTGCTCTGATTAAGGGGCAGGAGAGATTGATTGATGATGAATGAATAAAGAGGTGAGATTAAAGCGTGGCTAAATGGCAAGGAAGGGGGAAGAGTCTCTAAGTATTTGAAGGGTGTTAACAGAGAGAAGGGATAAATTAAGGCGGAACAAGGGGTTTTAGCTATGGGCAACAGGATGAAATTAAAAGGGAATACTCAGATGTTATATATGTGGGTTTACCTGTATAAGGGGGCATCCCAGAATAGCTGCTCCTCACTCACTCACTCACTCACTCCCCAGAGGAAGCATTGTGCTGCACAGACTGCTTTGAGCACTCTGGTTGTGACACAGCCATGTGAAATAAGAAGCATTTCTACAGAATTGACAGTGCCCTTCAGACTCACTTCAGTTTATTCCTCACTAGCCTCCCTGTATAGACAACAAGTATTTATCAGTGTAACTTTCTTTTTTCAGTAATGAGAATTAAGCCTGCAAAATAATCCCCTCATTGGACATGCAGAAGGAGCTGCAGTACTTGGTCGATGTGGAAACAAGTTGGATGACAGAGAAAGGGATTTAAGCAAAAGATCCTCAGGAAGGCAGGTTCCTGGGGTGGCAGCCCAGAGATTCACCACCCTGGAGCAGACCATCCCCCAGAACAGCCTTGTGCTCGCACGCATGTGGCCACTGCCCACGCAGCTACCTACCAGGCTGGGTAACTACTCCAGGAGAAGTTTGTGGCATTTCCTCCAGCATTTCCACCCTGGTGAGGTCTTCCCCTGAGAAGACAATACACTTTTACAGGAGTTGCAGAGAACAATCTTGTTATGCATACATGGACTTAACTCCAACTCATCCATCTTAATAGGACTTACATAATTTTCCTTGATGGTTCTGATTTTCTATCCCATTAATAATAAAAAAGCTTCTCCGCTTATATATAATGCAATTCAACAGTAAGTCTCAAAGGAGGATCAAGATCACTTTGGTTTTCCATCAATTTGGTACTGATGCCTCTCCAGTTAAATAACTCGAGTGCAAGAACAATGAAAGGGACCAGAGTTTCATTCTAGTGCACACAGCTTTGAACCTGAATTTCTCTGAAGACAACAGGAATCTTCCCACCAATGTCAGTAGACTTTGCATCACTTCCCAAAGGGCATATCAGGCAGATAAAAACCTTTGTTTTCACCTGATGTAAATCTGTTTGCCACAGTGACTTTGGTGCAGTGAGGCTGATCTCAGCTGCCTGAGAACTGAGCCCAGAAACTACCCCATGGAGGGTCTGCGATCATTTTTCCGATGCACGTTTCGAATGGGTGTCTGGAAAAGGGCTTGTTAGTTAGTGTCTGCCGAACGGAATACTTCATGACAGCGCTAATTAAAATAAATGAAACTTGACTTTTCAAGATGACTTTTTTTTTGATAGCAAAGTACAGTAGTTTGGAAACATCTTTAATTTAATTGCAAAATATTTTCTCTGGTTATTTACTTAACACTGTCTCCCATTGCAGAGCTGCACCAGTATTTCTGGATGCACACTCTTGATTTCAAGATTTTACATTACATTATCAAGTTAATCTACCCAAATCATTAACCCCCAGCAGGAAAGATTTTTAATTATGTAGATTCACCAAGTGTTTTTCAAGAACTGTTTTATTTCTATGAGTTCAACCATATTGTGGGGAGAGGGAGGGTACTGTCCTACGCATGATTTCATGAACCAGCACCTTGTAAGATGCCTCTGAACGTGCAGCAAGTTTCAGATAATATATCTTACCCACAACAGAAAACAGTTAATGCCTTGGAGAATCCCTGCCCTCCTGGAAAGAAGTATTGATAGGCACTTCCAGCAAGCAGGAAGGCAATTTAGACCAAACTGAGCCTGTTTTTTCCCTCTGACATAAGCTGGTTTTATTTCAGTGTATCTCAGTTCTGATTTACATCTCGAGATGTGGTATCTGAATCAGGATAAAGCTAACAAAAAAGTGGTCATGAGCTTATAGTCATAGTTAGTCCTCCTCTTAAATAGGTTAGAAACCCCATCAACATTGAAAACAACATCAAATCCCATTTCTTAACATTGTGAGGAAACCAAAGCTTTGGGAAGAGGTTGGAGGGAGGGCGTTGCATTAGGACATTTAAGTAATGAGCACTCTTAATGAGTGTTGGTTTGAGCCCTCCCCTTGCACCTTACCTCTCTCGTAGGGCCCCCATCGTGGGCACGGCAGAGTGGTGAGCCTTACTCAGGGTGTCAGCAGGGACTCAGCTGCTCTCTCTGGGGTTGGAATGTTGCAGGGAAAGGGTTCTTGCTAGGGGACAAAAACACTGGCATCATAAGTGCTGGAAAAATCAGCGAGTCGCAACTGGCAGAACTCCATAAAATTGTGCTGATTTACTCATCCGAAGCGCTATGAAAAGCTGAGCAGCAGTTGAGAAGAAACAATTGCACCAAAGTGTGGTGTTCTCTCTATTAATGTCATTGGTGGGGTCAGGAGCAAGGATTCATACTATCAAATGTACTGCATGTACTGGATGATAAATGATGATGATAATCCTACAGGAAGGGAAACATTTGAAGTGCCAGGGTTTGTCCTCCAAAAAAAGAAGATACCAAATTCTTCTGACTTGTGCAGCCAAGCCCCAAACACAAAACAGAAACGAAGTGCTTCAGAAAGCTGAGTGCATTTTAATTGAATCTGGGAGGCATGTCCTGTTCCTGGAGGCTCAGAACGATGAAGACATCAAAGCACAACTGGGAGAAGTGAAGCATTTTGTGGGCGACTGACTTTACAACTTTGAGAGTGCCAGAGTACTGAAGTGATTCCCTCTATGGGAGATCATTATGTGGAAGTCTCAAAAACGTATTGCAGGCATCTGAGTGTTTTACACCGTGAATATGTCATGAAAGCTTATGCAAACACTTCTCTAGCATCCTGGTACCTGCCTCACCATGTCTTTCCCCCTTCTGTGCTTGCAGAGAGGTGCTCTTTGGGAAGAGAGATGGGGAAGAACTAAACAAGTGATAGTCCAGAAGTAAATTAACAAGTTTGACTGTTTTTGCGGATATATATGGCAGTGTGATACAGTATAGATCACAAGTTACATCTCTGAATGCAGTGAGTCAGAGCAAAACCAACAATTAGGCACTTTCCTTCTGAAAAAGCTTGCACGCTCTATATTCTGTAGTGCTCCGGATCCACAACACCCCAAGTTTACAAAAAGTTCATCGGAGAACTACAGCTCAGTTGCTACAGTTCAAGTTTCTACACTGAAATACTGAGTGCAGTCACCAGTGGGAAGCATGTGGTGGTTTTATAGGTGTTTGGAAGCCTCTTTCGTAGTTAATTCTATCAAAGAAAGTTAATCTCAAGTTTTATTTTCTTTATTCTTGTACCCAAAGCCTGTGAAATCTCAAATCTGTCAGCCTGTGTGATGTTTCACCCAATGTTTCACGTTGCTGCATCAAAGTTAGTAACAGCATCTCTATCTACTGCTGCAGACATCATTATTTATTTGCCCTGGGCTGCACTCAGAAGTCCCAGGTGCAATCAGAGTTATCATTGAGCTTGTACCTAATTTAAACGTCAGTCTCATATCAGACAAGCCACTGTACTGCCAGTACAAATATGTGCTGTCTGATCATGAGAATGGGCTTGCAACCAGCAGCCCTTCAACACGTTTCTTTCTTGGTTCGCATCTTTCTTGCATTTCAAATTGGCCAGTACCTTCCCCAAGACAACTTGACACCACCAAGAATAAACATGCTGACTCTGTCCTCTTCACTTTTGTTACCTGCCTGTTGCCATCCCCAGAGCTGTGGATGCTGGCTACTGCCAGCAGGCGTACGACTATTGAACACAGGAATGAAAGAACGGAGAAAAGGGAAGAACAAAGTGCATCCTACTTCATTGTAAGACCTGCCAAGAGCAATGGCCAAGGACGTGTTGTTTCTCTTGGGTCGTGGCAGTGATGTGCTGAAGCATCCATGAGCTTTCCTTCTGGAGGATCTCCAGAGACAGCATAGTCTAGCCATGGCCATATGTCATCTTACGTCTGCATTTGGTAAGACAATATCTACTTTAGAGAACACACAAAAAAGCGCAATGTCTGTAGTGGCACAAGGCAACTTTCCCTGATAGCTTGGCCTGACCTTCTTGAGGGCCTTTAGGGAGATCAGTGGATGTTTCCAGGAGCTGCCGCACTTGCGAGCTTTGCAACAGGGTCAGCAGGAATGGAGAAGGATCAAGACTTCAGGAAACAAGCAGTTACTTGGATGTACTTTGTGTATTGCTTGACGTAAATGAGGTAAAGAGTGTGGGTCTGATGGGAAAAAAAAACAAACAGCTTGAACCCATTATCCTTTTGAACTGGCATAAATCAGGAATAGCTTAGAAATCAGCAGCCCAAATCTTTGGCTGTTACCAATCTTCTGGAGTTTAAATGAAGTCAAAAGAGCTCTGCCGGTTTACGGGAGCTGAGGATACGGCCTGATGGAATTACACAAGCGTGAATATACTGTAAGCCAAAAGAGAATTAGACCCATTATTTTTAAAAAAGCAAAGCTTGATTAAGGATGTTCAGTATAGGTTTAGAAAAAAGAGCACTGTCACGCCTCACTAACTTCGCTGTTCTGTTGAAACATGACTACCAGGGAGATATTATTCCGCACTGGGATTTTTTGAAAAACCAATCAAGGAAGTGCAGTTTCGGGGAGTGGGGGGAACAGCACTTTTGTCAGTGCTAATTGCAGGCGTTAATAGGAGCTGTAGCACAGCTAACTGTCTGGTACTCTGCGGAAGTTGGAAGCACAAGTGCTCTTGGCTTTATAGGTGCAGACATACAGAGATAATTTCATTTGCAGAATGGAGAGGCAAGATCTGAGCTCGAGAGGAGACGTGCCAATCACTCCCAATATGATCAGCCAGAGGTTCAAGAGCTGCAATAAATAGAGGGGGGAGTATGGAAGGTGTTTCTTAAGATTTAAACATAATTAATGCGGATGCCTTCGAGGTTTGCTTCTAGCATTTGTGAAATACAGAGCAAGAGCTTTATTATTTTAACTATATCGGATAATACATGAAGAGTAAGTTCTCAGCGGAGATGAGATGTTTAACAGTAAACCCCAATACTGGCATTGCGAACTGGGCATATGCTGGGGAAAAAAAAAGTTGTGTCTGGCCCTGTAAAAAAACACATTAAAAATTATGGAAGATGTCAGCTATTGAAACTTGGGTCTGCACCTAACAGCAGCCACCACCACCATGTACAAGCAGGAACTCTTACAGGGGAGTCACTGGGATGGTCTGGATCAGACAAAGTCAGGTAAGGGTCATTGTTAGCACTGCTGTCACTATCAGAGAGGAGATACCAAACACGTCCTACACCAGCCTTTTAACTTCAAGAGTCTTTGAGTTATCTACTTGGTCATATCCTGCACCAGAGAGCGTCGCAGATCAACTTCACACCACCTGAAGTACTGTTGTGTTATCAGAGATATTTAAGCAGTTGAAGTAACTCCTATTTTTGTTTCTTTGCTACTTTTTTTTAATTTATTTTTTTGGTCTTGTTTGCATGCAAGTTCCCACATAAAATATTGGACAAATGAGAGCAATATAGAACTTGACAACTGACATTACCAGGACCTCTATTTCAATTATCCTTTTTTTTTTTTTTTTAAGCAGTGTAATGCAAACAAATCAAACAGGCTAGATATGGTATTTTACGTTACTTACCACATCTCCTCTTATTCTTGCATTTCAATATTCAAGTCTTCTTTAATATTGAAAGATTCTCCTACAGCGGAAAAGTTTATTAGAGGCCAGTGCCTCATTGCACTCTCGCATCCACCTTCCCCCTCCGCTGACACAGCTCCCCCAGGTCCTACGTGCTCTGTCTCCCTTCATCATTTCTAGATAAAGAAAATACAGTTAGAATATCACAGGTCCCCGTCTCGGGGAAGTCAAGCACTGCAGCTGCCAGGGATTTCAGCTAACACCACAGAGCTCCTGAAAAGTCAAGTGTCTTCAGGAGGGGCAGACATCTTCTGCCAGCCCTGCTGCCACGCACTCCTATTTTTTCCCTCTGTTCAGTTTAACTGTCTCTGTCCCTCTGCACAACTTGCTTAATACAGAGAAAGCCAGGACTTGAAGGTGTTTATACTTTCCAACTCTTTCATAGGGGAGAAAAGAAAAAAAAAAAAAGAAAAAAAAAAGGCTTAATATAGCTTAAGAAACAAAGACAACAGCATGGGTAAGTAAGAAAGCACAGGTGTAATTTCTGGGCACAGTAAGAAGCCTTTTAAAAGCTCTTAAATGAGTAGTGTGTACATGTTTACCGCTCCTGCAGCTGACATATAGCCACAGGAGCACTGCACTACAGGCATAAAATGAGAACTTGTGGAGGGCTATTGAGCACCGGGAATTTTCACAGTAAGGCAGAACGAAATTATTTCACACTAGGGGGTTCTCTAATTTTGGTACAGTGGGAAAATAAAGCATTGCCTTTGTCCCGGATTAATATCTGCTCACCAATGGCCAAAGTCATCTGCTGCCTTTCTCAGGTGTGACCTGGGATACGAAGGTTAGCATTTGCCATGTGGGCTGTTCAAGGAAATACGCAGAGATAATCACTCATGGCCTTTTTTGGTTCTCTTTTGGTTGCTTTGCCTACCTCACTTCTCTTCGTTGTCCCAGGACATACACTTTGGCATATATTTAAAAATGTAAACAGATTTTCAAGGCTAGCTTTGAGCCTTAGGGAGTCTCCAGTATTATAAACAACTGAGCTGGTGAAACACTTGAAACGTTTGCTGTGAGAGCAGATGAAAACCCCCCTGAGATGCGAGCGGTTACGGCCATGATAGCAAGGCCATCACGCCTTGCAGGTTTCACTGCACATGCTTATAAAAGGTGGTCATGCGATGGTTTCGCAGGAAAGCACAGATTTCCTGGAGGACAAAGCCCCAGTCACTCATCCCAGTTGTTCATCTGACTAAACGCTGCAGTGGGTTAGGACTTCTGCCTAATACCTTGTAGGGCTTCACCCTAATACCTTGTAGGGCTTCACCCTGCTACCTCTGAGGCTGCTGCCAGTGGTACTATTGATTGGAAAGGCCGCAGCAAGATGCCTCACAAGATAATCCCGTTTTTATGGATGAAATTACACTATCCAGAGCCATTAAGTACCTTTTTCTCCTCATTAAATTTTGATCATTTTCTCTGATAAAATATGGCTTTGGAAAATTGCTGTTCCAGGTTCCAGCTTTTGCCTTGCTCCTGAGGCTAAGGTTTTAAAGGTGCGATCCTGCAAATTACTCCCCAAGTAAGGATTTTTATGCAAATAGTCCTGTTAACTTTACACAAGAAAGAGTTTGCTAGATCACACCATTATCCCTAGGCTTACAATGGAAACACAACTGACCTTTAGCTGTAACGAGCACCAGTGAAAAAAATAAGTGTGACAAAATTGCCTGGATCTTTGCAAGCTGATACACGCTGTGCCGTGTACTGTTAGGGGACAGATCTCCAAACAGACTGAAGGAGTTAAGTCATTTCACGGTGTTAGATAACAGCTAATTGACAGCAGATATAATGCATGTTGATAACCAAATGTAATTCGGCAGCTAAGAATGAAAGAGCCCAAATATCTGCTAAACCAAGCTGTATAAGAGTTATTATAAGAATGTACCCAAAGCTTTTGCAGCTGCAGAGAAAAAGAAACAAACCGACCAAAAAACGCAACGCTGCGACGTAATACAAAAGAAAGAGGAATCAAAACAGATGGTGCAGTTGGTTTGTAAGATGCCAGTGAGATCGCACCTAAAGCGCGGCATGTCGAGTGCTGCGATTGCTGAGTGATGTAAATATGCAGCAGGCTGCGAGAAATGCAGCTGAGCACAAACGTTATGACACTGCGTTTACGAGATTATATGCGGGATCAATTACCTGGGTGAACTTGTGTGCGAAAACAGGGCAGAAAGGTCTCTGATGTTATATGAAATTAAATCCAGCTATCCGGAGGTGAAGGGCAGGGAGCCAAACGTCCTCCGTCAGGTGGGCAGGTTAGCGGCGCCGGCGGAAGTGCAACCTCTAGGTGGCTTGTCAGACCAATGGGTCTTAGCCCAGGCCTTGGCATCATTCACCTCTTAGTGCTCTCCTTCCCCTTTTAGTCCAAGAAGGCTGTGAAAAGGGCCTCTCATAGCTCAACCCATAGCACTGACCACACGCTGTCCCTGACACCAGCCCAGCCATGGCTCCCGCTCCCCTCGAGCATTAGCATTATTAACGTGACCATTTGCCGTCGCTCTGCAGCTAAAAGAAATACAGGTCAGCAGCATCACTGCCACTCCACACTTCCCTTTGCTTCAGTTCCACTCCATTTCTCCTCCCTGCTTGTGCCTACCTGTGACTCTCCATCATTCACCAAGTGCCTCTTCTTCATTTTTTCTTGTACTGCTCTTGCTCTGCCTTCTCTTCATCTCCTCTTTGTCCTTTGCTGCCCCATTATACACGTGGCCTTTTTTCTTCATTTCCTTGCTTTTACCTTTTTTGCTCTGTCTTCTTTCTTTCCTTCCACTCTCTGACGGTACTTTTTTTGCCTTCTCCTTGCCTCTCTTTTTATTGCCCAGCTGCATTGTCTATTGTATTACTTGCCATTATCTACAAATATATTTTGATATATTTCTCCCCCTTTTTTCAGTCCAGCATTTTGTTCCCTTTAAGGCACCAGAAAGTACTAAAGGTTAGAGAGGGGAACTGAAAAGCGTTCCAGTAGTTTTCCATCAGCCTGTGTATAAAGCACTTCTTTTTCCACTTGATGAGAAAGCAGTAATCAGTTTCCCCCTGCATCAAGCTCTTTTACACAAAGAGGTTGCTGCAAAAAGAAACCAAATAGATTTCTAACCGGCCTCCCCCTTATCTCTGCCTCGAAGCCTGGTGAACCCACAGCCTTTTTGTTTGTGGTGGCTGCTGCTGCCACATGAAGCAGGCACAAGGTTGAGGGGGATGAGCAGCATCACGACTCATCAGTGCAGGTGCCCAGCTGATCTTGGCAGGGCGTGTGGATTGGGCACAGCAATTCATTTCCCACCTGGAAAACTTAAAGCATTAGTATAATAGCAGGGAAAGGAGATCTCTAACTTTGCAACACCTGAAATGGTGGCAAAATAGAAGGTAAAGGAGGTAATATTTCAGTATTAAAATTAAGTTTCAGTCTTCAGAATAATCCCCTAGTCCCTTAGGTACCCACCCTCCTACCTATAACCATGAGGGTCCAAAACTGGCAATATATGTGCCGAGAATAAGTCCACTTTAAAGTGGTGCAAACTGAAATGCAGTTTTCAATCTGTTAAATACAACGTGCTACCCTCCTCACCATTGCCTCTACCATCTGGAGACCACTTTCTGCTCCTAACACACGTGCTATCACAACTCCTTCACCCTTTTGCATCAGCAGCCACAGACCCAGCTGGGCCAAACTGTCCCCAGCAGAAGCCTTCCCTGCACCACAGAGCTGCTGATTTGGGGCGCTGAGTCTGTCCGAGCCCATCAGATTTCCCCCAGACCAGTGTATCCCACAGGTGAGGGGCCAGGACCAGAGACTGCTCTGGTACATGTCTTCCTAGACCCCGTAACAAATGGGTCAGAGCACCAGGGCTGGCCAATTGAATTTTCCCCTTGACCCCCGTGGTGAGGAGGTGCGTGGGCTGCAGAGGTCCTCAGCGAGCCGGTCACTGCATCAGTGGTGTAAGCATTTCTGCAAGATTAGGAGGAGATGAAACAAAACACAATCCCGAAATTATGCTTAATAAGGCGAAAGGAAAATGAGAACATACAGCCAGAAGGTGAAAGCCCCATTATGAAAACCTCAGTCTCCTGTTTTTCTTTAAAATATAATTTCAGTCAAATGGATCTTATTTGCAGAGTTGCATTTGTCATTCTGTCTCTTTTCTGCAACCACACAATACTTTTATCTGTGATGAGGAAATATTGTAACTGCCTTTGTCTCATTCTCTACCTTTGCTACGGTTCTCTGCTTTCTTCCCCAGCACCCAAAAAAAAAAAAAAAGAAATAAATATGAGTCCCTCATCTAAGGCACAGTACCAGAGGTTTAATGTTGACAGTGTGCTTTGTCACTTTGGCTCTGGAAAAGGCTTACAAAAGCTTTATTAACAGGCTCATTAGCACGGCCTGATTTACTTCTGCAGACTTTACTCTTTTACTAGTTTCCAGGAGCATCAGCATCAGTTGCAGGGCTAATGAATTCACTCAGATTTGCATGCTAATGAAGCTCCCATGACTCTCTGTGCTCTCTACTTCAAATCGATCTTTGCTGTTGGTTGAGGAATATTAATAGAAATAAAAGTAAAGGGGAGCACCAGGCATTTCGGTTGGACTTGCTGTAATCCAAGGCTGCTGTGCAATTCATATTTCATACATCGGGCTGTTTCAGATCTTATTTCTTTCATGCCTTATTGACTCTAAATGTACAGGAGACATCACCTTTAGGAAATTCCTAGTACAGTGGTTGGCCAGAGACTCAAGGGACTACTTACCTAAAATCGTACTTGAGCTCTCAATAAATAGGTCAGTCACCTAAAAGTGCATCCATGCACCAGTGCAGTTCTAGGTATTTTCCCCCAAATATATGAATTTCATTTCCCTTTTTGACAGAAACAGAAAACCTTTTGACTTCAGTTGCCTGCACTGCCTGGCTGTGTAATGCATCACACAAAAATGGGATAAGGAGGCTCCCCTTAACTAGGCTTTAAACTCATCCAGGGTGAGAGACCCGATCCGGGGGTGCTCTCTGGCTCTGGATGGGGACTGCAGCCGTGCAGGGAGCACAGACATCTCCGGCGACATGACAACAGGCTTCCCTACTTAGAGGCAACAAGGGTGCCGGCACCTAGCTTATTCCTCAGCTTCTGTAAACTATTTGAAACCATCTTTCCTGAGATATCAATTTATTGCACTGCAGCTGCCAATACATAAATGGATTTATACCATCCTGGAGCACAACCATTGCCATTTCAGGTTGGAAAGTCAGCCTGAATATCTTTTTAACAGGGCCTGCTTGGTTTTGGGCTGTTGTAAGAAAAGCAAAAGGAATTTGGAAGTGCAAGAAAGGATTCAGAACCCCAAATCCTCTGGTAGATCTGTAGGTTGCCGACTCCGTAGACTTGAAGTAACAGACCCAACCAAAACAAGAATGTAAGTGATGCTCCTCTGTTAATTGGAGATGTTACTCTTAACCACCCTCGCTTTAATTTTAGCAATGATGGATGCTGGTAGATGGCTGAAGCCCTAGAAAGAGTCCCATTGCATAGTCGTGTTTTTACAAGAATATTTTTGGCTTCTTACGTTAAGTGCACTTAACATATCCAAATTAATGTAAAAGAGGATTCTTCACTGAGCAGCCTCCCTTGCCTGCTCTTCTTAATTTGATACAATAGCAGAGCATACACTGAGATTAAAATGCTCTTTTGGGTGCTCAGTTGCAAGAAATCATTCAGAAAAAAACCAAAACAACAGGGCACCATTTTCACGGTATCTCTTGCGAGTGAGGATAATCAAACAGCTCCATTTTGCTTGCTGCAAAAATAACACAGTTCCTACATACTTTTTGATTTTTTTTCCTTTTTTTTTTTTTTTTTTCTCTAAACAGAAGTAAAGAAAATTAAATAAAATGAAAAGCAAGCTGTGGACTAATTATCCTTTTCTAAATGACTTCATATTGTAAAATAGCCTATTGAATGCATAATGAACATCATTACCACCAACTGCTCGCAAGCGGAGGAAAGCAGAGCGGTCATCCCATCATTATCAGCACTTGTTTCGTGAGTGATGCCGAGTGCCAAGGTGAAGTGGATGCTCCGTGCCCTGGCTGCTGAAAAAGCAAGCAAAGCTGACAGCCTCAAACTTTTATTTACACTCAGTAGCACCTCACCCTGCCTCCAACTCCAGTCCCTCGCTCTCCTCTAAAGAGCTTTGAAGGCCTCAGATGCTGCTTGCAGCACAGACACCTGTTTTGGAGATTGGTAGCTCTTCTACCAGCTTCCCAGATGGAAATAAAAGGCTGGTCTCTGCCTTCTGCTGTGGGAGGTTTGAGAGGGGAATGTGCATTAGAGCTCTCATCAGGGTGGAGGTGACGATTCCCACCCATGACCCAATGAGCATTTTTGAGTATTTATAGTAGCATTCCCTGCAAAGTGGGAAGATTTCCTGGGAGAGGCTGGAGGAGCACAGCCTGAAGCCCTTTTCTCCTCCCAAGTCCCAAACTGGGCAGCTCCCACTGGCTGTAAGTGACCATCCCCACGTTCAGTGAGATCCCCCTCTGCCCATCACACACGTGCTGCTGCCCCTTACCTCGCTGCAGATCTGGAGGGTGCTGCAGACAAAATTCCCATTTCCCTTCCCTTCCCATCTTTCCAGCCAAACGGAACAAAAAATGCCAAGCACAAAGTGCATGGATTACATTTTCACAGAGATGGAAATACTCAGAGAGCTTAAGATACTCCTCCTAAGTTAGGAATGTTCCTAACTGGTATGTGCTGGACAGTTTCCCTGCTTTCAAGCATTTGCAAGTCCCCGTTGCAGTGCCCCCGCAGGTGCTGTGCAGCGGAGGTGCATGGCCATGGGAGATGGCTGCTCCCATTGTCTTCCCTCCAGTCTCACCCTCGATTTAGCCGAGCTGTTTTATGCTTTAAGGCTAAGAGGTCATTTGTAACAGTTTGGCCTGGATCACCCTGAATGAACACATCCAATCAAGCCCTAATTGTGACAAATTACATTAGTCCGTACTTGTGCAACTTGCATTGCAGCAACTTAATTCAGGCTGTGCTTAGGTTGTGGAAAGCAGGCGAGGCTAAAGAGGTCCCTTCCACCTGCAAGGAAGTGATCGTGGGAGATGAGCTTCTCTGCTGGCTCCATCCTGCTCTGCCTCCCTGGACTCGACCATGAGCATGCTCTCATCCCAAAGTGCTGATGGGCTGTCATCTAGACACTGCCTAAAGGTTTTGAAAAATTAAGCAGATTAGTCCTACTCCATGTTCAATGCTGGCTGAAAGTCCTGAGAAGAAAGAACATCTGGCCTGTGATACAGAAACATGTTAAAATGAAGTGCAAGAAAGAGGAGGATGACGGGATTGCACATCATTGCCCCACTATTCCCTGTCCTTGTGAGGAAAGTTCACTGAACCTTCAAATGCTTCTCTCTAGCCCAAGATATGACAGTGAAGCTAAAAAAAAAAAAAAAAAGAAAGGAAAGAAATCCTAAAATTAATTTTCCTACATGACATATTTTAAAGGGCACTGTCAATTGGCTTTATAATTACATTTCTAAATCACTGGAAGATTACACCGAAGGGTGAACTTTACAAAACTTGAATATTTTTATTTTTTTAAATTGAAAACCTTTTTGGGGATTTAAATACAATCCTCCTGCGCTGTAACCCCGTGTAATGGAACAGCAAGGAACCAGCTAGAACATGCTGCCCTGTTCCTGCTCATTTGTACCTCTGGTTTCCCACCTCCTGAGGTTCAGTGGCTCCTTCTCTAGGGATGAGCAGCAGGGTTAATCACAAGCACTTAGGTCTCCCCAAAATTACGACACCGCCCTCATTCCTCAGGATCGTGAGAAAAGGCTTGAAGTGCTAATATTTGAGGCAAGAGGTTTATTTTCCTATCCAGCTTCTGAGCCTCCCAGATATCCCCACTTCATGCCTGCAGGCTTTTCTCTGCAATGAGGAAAGCTCGAAGTATCTTAACTGAGAGCTGAGCTTCTTGCCTTATCAAATTGCTCCAGGTCCAAGAAAGAAACTGGGTGTCAGGAGACTGAGCAGAGATATCTCTAGGTCTGCCTTTGGGGAAAAAATTTGTTCTGGAAAGATCGAAATGAGCCAAAGGGATGAGATCCTGCATGGGAGGCACCCTCCTAACACCCCCTCCCAACTAAATTCCACCTTGTTTCCCATGCCCTGTAAAAATACAGCAAATCTTGGATACATTTCAAGGGGCACTCAGGGAAGGTTAAAGGATAACCAGAGATGTGATTTTAAAATGCCCTGGCTAAACCACATCAGACTTTAACATCACTGTTCCTACACTTGAAATCAGGCTGCTTTCACTCGAGCTCCCACCGCTGCGAGATGAAATCTGGTTTAACTAGTTAACTTGTCCGTGTGAGCAAACTTACTGCCTGGTCTTAACAAGGCAGAAAAATGAAAGCACAAAGCAGCTTGACTTTTGTAGTGCTTGGGTTTGCCAAATGCACGTAGGAAATGCTGGAGCTCCCTGAGCTCATCCACTACAGGAATCTATATTAAGTTTTTCAAAGTCTTACAAGCACAATAAGCTAATGCAGTCTCTCAGCGCGGGTAAGATTTATTTCTCTCTTTCTCTAATATATATAGACCCAGATTCCCTGCTTGTATAATCCATTGGTTTACATGGATTTACACCAGATATTGGCATTTGATCTATGACTGCTCTTGGTCTTTTGCCTCTAGTGTGAGTGAAAGAATAAAGTTCAGAGGGCAATTAACAGAGGAAAAACTAGTCTTAGGCTTATTGAAGACAACAAAATTGCAGTCTGATATCAAATAGCCTTCTGAATAAATAACCTTAAGAAATGCAATTACTGGGATACAAGAAAGGGTCTGGCAGAGGTGTGGGTATGCTCCTGCTGCATCCCACCAAAAATCCAAAGTTTATGGGTATCTGGTTACTGACACTGTATTGCAATTCACTGATTGTAATTAAAAAAATAAATATTCAATACTTGGGATAATCCTTCAGGCAATCAAAAGCTGCATCAGTAGCAAGTGCTAGTAATGGGCTCTGACTTTGTTGGATGGCTACCAAAGGTGACACAGAGGTCTCACCGCTGGAGATGGGAGCTGACAGTGTGATGACTGACAGGGTAGTTTAACCTAAAGGAGCATGAGGTAACCACCTGGAGAATTGGGGGAGAAAAAAAAAGCAACCCTCCTCCTACAACAGAGCACCTCACAAAAAGCTATGCAAATGTTTATGTGTGCGCTGCACATTTAAATGGACTTACAGGTTACGTTGAAAATTTAGGTTTCGTGGCTCTGAACAGACAAAGCGCATCAAATGATTTTGCTTTTAATGTGAGCACGTTGGTGATTTTAACAGCATTTGGTTGACTGAAACAAGATACGGCCCGGAATAATAAGCAGGCTTTCAAAGATTTATCTAAATATGTTTGGCAGTTTCCCCGCCCTTTGCCTCGCAATATGTACATTCCACAATTGAGACTATACCCCGTAAATTACCACCCTCCGTGGGCTTCTCATGTTGAATTATTTCAAATAAGCAAGGCCAAATGCTCTCAACTTAGCCAGAGATAATCAACTAATGTAAAGCAATTTCCAACAGTTATATTTTCCTGCTTCAGGCTCTTAAAAAAACCCCCCACAACGCACAGAAAATTGGGGTGGAAGGAAATAGGAAATGTCATCTCTTGCTTGCCAGTGCTGGACCAGTTATCACGTGTGTTCCTAAATATTAAAGTTAGCAGTGCTGGATATGAAACCCAAGCTATCCTCCATGATTCAACAGCAGCAAGACGGGGCTCAAAGCCCCTCTGTGCTTGACATTGCTAGAGATACTATGTGAATGAGATCTTTCTCATTAGTTGACTGATCCATCTCCTAGTATAAAGCTGTGGAATTAGTTTCACTTCCAGGGTTTTTTAATTACGCTCAAATACAAAAGCACCAGTCGGACAAAGAAGTTGCATTACCTCCAAAATTTCAGATCCTGCTACTCTCTCCTTAAGGCATTATGTTTGCTGTTTGCATTGACATCCAATTTACAGGAGCCATCTCTTGTCGTAGCCTAACACAACAAATTTCACTGTGTATTCAGAAACTCAGCACAATGGAGATGAAATTTCATAATTTACATAATCAAGTTCTGAGCTGACAGTTCTGATTTTAGACAGAAATCCCTGAAATAGAGGGGGCTTTTCTTTTTCCTTGTGTTTTGCAAGATATGACCCATGACTTCTGAAATAATTGTGTAATTCTGCCTTGCTATTGCCAGGATGCCCCCTTATCAGTCAAACTAATAGGTCTGGAGAATGAAACCCCAAAAGAAATCCTCCAACTTAGTAAAATAAATACAGTTAATGATGATAATTAAGTCACTGGGGATAATTGAGAGATTATCCAATTACTATCTATAATTCTTTGGCTTGCAAATAAGATAAGAGTGTGCAGAGCTAATATATTCTAATAATAATACCACTAATAATTAAAAAATGTAGGGGAAAAAAAGCACAAAGTGCCTCCAACCCAGGAATTACTAGATTTTTTCATGACTGGAGGTATTTTGCCAGTTTAATTGCCTAATATGAGGTTTTTCTAATCTGGAATAATTTTTTAGACATCTGTTGCAACATTGGGCTCTCGAGGAGTTGGAGATATTCTGGGTCAAGACTGAATTCCCTGCTGCAGATCCTGAGGAAACGCTGCTGTCCACTGGACCCAGCCTAAGACGGGTGCATGTACTCCCAGCAAAGGTCTTAGAGTAACCACAAGTAAATTATTTAAAAATAAGAAGAGATGGGTTCAATCTAGAGTTTTGCTTTGAATTCTGATAATAAGTTTAGGACAGAAGCATAACGCCAACAGGCTCTGCTGGACGGAAAGACCCCCATCTACCCCCCATCAACTGCAGTGACACTTCTGTGGTTGTTTTGACAGATGTTCACTTCCAGGAGGTCACCTTGTCACTGTGCTAAGGAGAGGTGATCAACCTCCTGTGACCAGGTCAGGTGCTAAGGGGAGGTTTTGATCCCAAACGGTTCTTGGTCTGAGACAGACTCTGTCACGGTGGCTGGAGTTTTCTAATTTAGCAAGTGGATTGAGGACATGAGCCAAGTCCCAGGAGGACACAACGATGCATTGGGTAAGTTTATAGGTTCAGGGATAGGCACCATTTTTGGGGACTTTGCTACATTTTTGTTCTCGCTTTTGATCTAAGTATTTGTAGGGCCCTGCTCGGCACAGTTGATTTAAGGAGATCTAAATACGGCCCCCAGCAAGTCAATTAAGGATGTGTTTAATTTTAACATGTGCACAGTTCCTTTGGATCTCATCCATGGAAATCAATGGTAAGGCTGCTGATGGTTTGATTGGCTTCGGATCAGAGCCAGCAATTCTGATTGTAGAGATCGAATGCTTAAAATTAATTATATGACTAATGCTTCACTGGATTAGGGAATCAATTAATGAAAGTGGGGTGCTTGCTATAAGATTTCCATTAACTTTCATGCAGATTTTTTTCCTAAACACAAACTGCATATTCATTGCCCTTGAATAGATCTAGGTAACTTGGATAAAAAATAAGAGGGTTGATATAACCAGACACTTCTAATGAAGCTATTGCAAGCAGTATGTGATTCTGTACAGGAAATTAAATCCTTGCATTGAAAGACCTCATGCCAAGACCTCATACCAAAAAGGTAAATATCAGAAAGCTGTTCCAATCCTATTTATGCCAAAAGCTCTTCTGAGCAATCTGGATTTACAGAGCTGGAAGGCGATCACCTTCACAAGCAAACCAGAAGGACCAGAAACGATGTAGGAAAGAGCAATCCCTTCTCCACACATCTTTTCTCATCTTTGAGTAACTGCAGGAGAGGAGAGCATCCTTCAGCAGTTCAACTTCTCCTTAACACAGGCCTCTACGAGAGCATCCCTTCTCCCACACTCCCTTCAGTCCAACCAGCCCAGTAAAACTCCACTTCATGCTGAAGGCTCCCTATGCACTCAAAAGAAATCCCCCAAATCAGGTACTGGGAGAGGTAAACACGGTCTGCCAAGGCCCAGAAGCTGCTGTAGGAAGGGATTGCTTTTTGGGAAGGTCACAGCCCATGCAGCTACCATAGGTTTGGGTAGTTTGCGCTTTGTAGCAGTATGTTTTTATTCCTTGGCCACAAAGGGAGAACTGGGCAGCCAGCTCAGCTCTGGAGAAATTCCCCTCCTAATGGTCCCCAGATACCAGCCTGGAGCTGTGGAAGGGGAGCTGCCTTTGGCCAGCAGAGCTGGTGCGCGTGTCCGTACACACGCAGACGGCTGCAACGTCAGAGCGGCCGCAAAAGCACAGTAAGTGGCACAGCAAACCCCAAAATGCTTCTGTAAGTATTGTTTCACACTTGGGTGAGCAAGACATGCTTTTGGTTGAGAGACAGCGCAGGGTGTAAATTACATTTTAATTGAGAAATTGCAAATGCCAGCTTTTGCCTTTTTTTGTGTGCGTTTGGTTTTATTCTTGTTACTAAAGAGGCCTGATAGTTAATGGGAATAGCTCTGAGTGAAGTTCCCTGCGATGAGCCCACTCTTATTTTTGCAAACTTGCCCTCCTTCCTTCTGGCTTTGTTTGCCTAGGTTCTCCTCCTCCTTCCTAATAAAGATGTCTCTAGGCCCATGAGCATTCCTGAGCCTTGCTCGCTCACACCTTGGCAATCTCCTCCTGCGGTATTTGCCATCTGAGAGCGAGTGGTCTGGCTCTCCCTTTGCCCTGCTGCCCCTTCCCTCCTTGCTGTTAGGCAGGCGCAAGTGAGGCTGACAGTCTGCTGAGGCCCAGCCTTGTCACCTGGGGGTGGAAATCAGAAAAAAAACAACTCTGTTGAGAGCCTGGACATGAAGAGTTTTTCTCACTGTGCAATCTATGAGTGTGCTTTCCCCCTCCCCAGAACAGCTGGCAGCGTTGCATCCATCAGGATGCTCACAGGAGCATCTCTCTGGTTTGATATCCAGCCGTTGCCATCTATTTGGGCCATGGCATGGGGCCAATGTTCTTCCTCCTGCACGCTAAAATACCATTCCTGAAAAGTTGCAGTTGAGGCTGGGAGCACAAGGAACATCTAAAGTCTTTGTGCATCTTTGCAGGTCTTTGCATTATCCTCATTTCTTACACATCAGAGTTGTACCCCAAAGGACCGCCATTCATCTAAGACTTGGCAGGAGCGTGAGATCCTGTAGGATCTCTCTTTTTGCTGCTGGTGGAAAAAACCAATAGTTTGCAGCCCAAGCAGAAAGCATCCTGATTTCCATAGTCTCAAATATCCCCACGTGCTGGAAAGCTTCCCTTTAGGAAGTGGTGCAGAGCACAACCTCATTCCTCAGAGCAGTCGATGAGCCGTCAAGCACAGGAGTTGGGCATGGCCAGAGAGGAGGTGAGGGCAGGAAAGGGAGAGGAGCACAGAGCCAGCTGTACTAAATCATTACTTCTTGTGGGCAGCTTTTGCTGGCAGGGCTTTGAGAGAGCCCAGGCTGGAGGCACAGAGCTGCCCACTCACTGGGAGATGCAATGGGAGCATGAAGCACTTCCAGCTGGGAATTTAAAACCACAATTGCAAATTGCACCCTCGGTGCTCGGAGGGGGTTAGTCAAGCCCATTAGCCAGCTAATCCTCACAACAGGCTTTTGTGAGGCTACTATTTTGGTCTGGGAAAATGTATGATCTACTGATTACACAGTATCCCAACATTCCAAATGTATGCTTGAAACCAGTAAACAATAAATATTTAATTAGCTGGTCATTTTGACAATAACAACGGGTAACAATTAAACTGGCTTTTCATTTCCCGTTCATTTAGTTGTTAGTCTTGTATAGTTACAGTCAAAAGCCAGCTCCTGCCTTGACTGCAACCTTTATTAAGATTATGAAGAGAATATTTAGGTTTGATCTGAGCTTTTGATCTTTGTCTCAGATTTCTTCTACCATTCTGCAGATTGTGGGCATGACTCAAATAACCAGTGATATAATGCGGGTTGAATTTGAAACTTAGAAGTGTATTCTCTTTAATCTAATAGCTCCAACCAAGATTTCAGAGAGCAGCCTCACTTAGCAATACACTTACGTTTCAACCTGAAACTGCTGATCCACTGCATTCCCATCGGGATTTTGCTCGGCTCACCTGTCCGTGTACGCTCTACTTTTCCACGTCGAGCATTTCTTCCATCCTCACTCCTCTGTGCGTTCCTCTTTACTCCTCCACTCCTGTTTGTCCATAACCCTTCTGCTGAATCCCAAAGCTGCTTGACAGTGGGCATCAAGTTTCTAAAAGAAAAAGGGAAAAAGAAAGCCGTTAAATTTCCATGCCACCTATATTTGCATCTACAGCCTCTGTATCCCAATTTCTCTCTCCGTTCTTTGTCTTTGTGTGAATCACCAAGCTTTGCAGCTGAACTGCCTTCTTGGCACGTTTATTGGAGAAGCCTAGGGCTGGAAACCGAACTATTCTTATGTATCAAACCTACCTCATGACATGTTAAACATCTACCTCCAGAGCAGACACTTAGCGGTCTGGGAAAAGGGTTAGGTGGGACCATCTCCCACTGCAGCTGATGCATCTGACAATGATGCAGGGCATCTCTTACACAGCTGTCAGCCAGGGTGTGCAGGTGTGATAAGGAAAGGAATGGGGATTTCATCTGGTTGCATTTCGAGCTCCCTACTGTAAGTGAGGAGACTTGGTTGTAATCAGAGTTCTCCTGCTGAATGGCTATCTGCCCGCAGACAAGTTGTTTTTCTTATTTCCCTTTCCATCCTATTCTGTGTTGTCTATAGGAATGCAAGACCTTTACAGCACACAAATGTCTCCCTGCGGTACCCAAATGATATTTAACACTGCAGCCATGACACCATGACATGTAAGCACTATTGCGATGGATGACATATACGCTAGACTTACAAATATTGCTCCTTTCCATGTATTTCCCTTTCACTCCCACAATACCACATCCTACACAAAGTCTTCATGTAAAGGCAAACTTCTAATTCAACAGTTTTACCATGTCTTGCTGGGTTTCAGTGAATGTCGAAGTTGGTTCCAATTTAATTTTGCCTTTGAGGAGAAATGAAAATGGAGCCCTCAGTCCCTCCATACAATAGAGGTAACATACTGCAAAATAAATGGAATTAATTGTAACAATCAGCTTTGAATCAAGTCTGCTGTGTTTAGACCCACTAATCAGCAAGCATTTACAGAGTCACGAGAAGCTGATAAAACGTGTACACAGTTTTAAATATCCCATTGTAATGCATTGTAAACCTTAATTTAAAACAAGACAGCTTAAAAGCTTTATGGATTTGATTGATGATATCCCCTCTATATTGATGGCTGAACCCAGCATACTGTTATTTCTGCTTTGTCTTGCTAACAACAAAGTTCAGAATGATAATATATTTTATAAAAAGCTTTACTGTTATGCTGCTGCAAAAGTGACATTAAAGAATGATAATAGGCCTGAGCCACAACTTCACGTGGAAACAGTTCTGGAGACGACAAATTTACATACTGCAGGCAGAGAGGCTGCTGGCAGCATGAGGATAATGCTCCAGCTCTCCAAAATATTAGCATGAAAACATCTCATGAGGCAAAGGATGAAAGAAGGGCAGATTTTGGAAGCTGAGCGGTTCGAATCCTCCTGTTCCAGCAGTGCTGACGGGGAGCTTGGTGGCCCGTGGCTCTCCAGCTGGGCTGGCAGAGAGCACATCCCAAGAGACCAAACAGCCCATGAGGCACCCCTGAAAACCCTGCGGGAAATGCTGAGTCCTCTCCATGAAGAGTTTCAGTTCTACATGGGGAAGAGCAAACCCAGCAGTTTGCTTTAATAAGGCAGCATTAGTACTTCATTTTCCTCTGCTGATCCTGGCTTTGTACCGCGGATGTAACAGAGCCAGCACCCGGCAGAGCACAGCAGCAGCTTATCCACAGGAGCTGCACGAGGTGCTGCGTTGCCCGTCCACACGGATGAGCAGGGCCTGATAAAGCGCCTTTGGAGCCTTTGTTCCTTCTTCTCAGACAGTCATTTGTGGCATCGGACAAAAGTGATTTGGCTGAGCTGAGCGCTGACGGCAGCAGTGCCTGCGCGGGGAGGGGGAGCTGCACTTTGAGGGCACCTAACCTGCTTTGAGATCATCTGAAGAAAGGCCATCTGAAATAGGAAATCTTTAGCTTCTAGCAACAGACTCTGGCTGACTCACACAACTACGTGAAATACGCACAAAGAAGAGCAGGGAACTTGCGGCTTTGAAAGGCAACAGTTTTCCCAGCTCCCAGGGATGGGCTCTCATGGGTCTCACTCCAACAGCGCTGAAGATCAGGTGGGACAGTCATCTTCACACATCTGTGTTGCCGGATGACTGAGTGGTGCACAAATCCTTACATCTCTGGTGCGCTCACAGGTAAAATGCTGCCTCTTCGTGCAGATCGCCAATGAAAAATTTAAAAGTTGTACTGATGGGCAGCCACTCCTGTGCAAAGCAGAATGGCAGCTAATCACATTCAATTAGAAATTTTTATGGCAGGAGAAAAAATTTACCCTGAGAAATAACCAGGTTAAAAAGATGTTGCAATGGAGCATCGACAGCAAAAAGAATTTTTACCTTTTAAAACCTGGATGATTTATTCAAGCAGAGCTGAATGGTGAATGGCAAATTTAGAAATGGTTTACAGTTTGTATAAATTAATATTGTGATTCCACAAGGCAATATAATTCAAAAGTCGACAATAATTCTTGAAATATTGTTCAAAGACTTAAACAAAAAAAGAGTGGCTACGGTCAGAAAGATTTGTTCTAAGCCTTATGACAAATACTGTCCAACAATAAAATACCGTGTGCAGCCTCCTGAACAGCCAACAATTTAAAATTCTATCTTCAGTCACACATGTACAGTGGATCAAATTTATGCCTATTATGTTATCATCAGAAAATACAATACGTAGCAAAAAATACATTATGTCAACAGCAGCTGAAATTGTTAGGCAGCCTCAAAAGTGGGACTTCCCAAATCTACCTCTCAAATTTGCAAGTTAAGAAATTAATTGGTTATCTTTAAAGACCATGTAATTAACATTTACATGTCTTTACATTTAGAATGTGAGCAAGCATTTATGTTCCAATTTTCCTTAAACCACCCATAATTATACTACTTGCACGTATGAAGGGAGTAGTTGGTAGTTTTGCTGTCTGGCACAATTTTAGAAGTCAGATTCTATGATCTCATGAACTTCCACATTGTAGCCCAGATTCCTTGCTTGAAATGAAGTCAAAACAATTCAGCACTGTAACATCAGGCAGTTTTACTGATGCTATTAGGGATGCATTTTGCAGAACTAACAACAAGACTGAGGTTGAAAGGAATTTACATTTCCTATTCCATATACACACAGATGCAAAGAAACACCCATTTTGAAGGTGGGGGTTGGACTACATGACCTTTGAAGATGCCTTCCAACCCTAAACATTCTATGATTTTTTTTTCAGTATATATATACATGTATGTAGATGTATAAACAGCTGCCAGGCTGCCAATACCAAAACTGTATTTGTGCGCAATGATGTAGGCGGCTTCCATTGCATAGAAACAGGGCTGATGGAGACCTTGCTTTTCCATGGAAAACAGATTTGGGGTTCAGACAGAAAGGAGCTAAAATCTTGCCTCATTTGTACAGGAGAGGAGCTATATTATAGAAAAGCATGTAGAAATGCGCAAAAGGAAACAATAATAGATGCTGGGGTGTGTTTGGACTCAAAAGGAGAGGCTCTGATGACATTCACTGACTTGAGTCTCAACAGAGAAACACCAGGCTCCTGATGTGGGTTTGGTGTTGGATAAGTATTATTTCCCGCACCTTTAAGGTTAAAAACTACCCCCAAGGCTTCTTGTAGGGTCTTCAAGATCCAAAGTGTGGCTTCAAGCAGCTAAGACCTGCTTTAGGCACCAAAGTAATTTTATGCCTGGAGAACATGTTTCAGAAGTGTGATTATCATCATTACTGTGCTAAAAACGTGCTAGGCAGTTCATGGAATGGAAGAAATGCCTCCTGTCTTGACAAGCTTGCAATCAAAGGTGCCAGTCTCGCAATTTTTTGCATGCAGGCAGACCACAGTGGGAATACAACAGTGCCATCAGAGGGCGCGGTGGGCTGCGAGACCCCAGAAAAATGTAAAATTCAAGTGTGGGAAGACAATTGTAGGGATGGAAAAGGCACAGCAGGACCCTTGTATGGAAATAAGCTCCCTTCAGATACTGTCAAAAAAAAATGATCATAATAGTCTCTTCTTATATTAAAATCTAAGAATTTGGGAGAGAGGAAAGATGAGTGAGATAAAAATTTACGATTCAGGCTTTTGATATTACACATGCATGCAGACTCCAGGAAAGCCATACTGCTGCTTTTTAACTCTTCCTCAAATGGACACTAAATATTTCAGGCCCAGTAGTTCATTATTCTCCATCGTAAGAGAAATGTATTACCACCTTTTGCATAAATGTTCCTTACCGAGCAATGTAATTTGGGGAAGATTTTCCGTTTTTTGCTTCCTCTCCTCTGGTTCTTTCATCCTGATAGTTTTGGGTTTTGCTCCATTCCCCGAAATGTCCCTTCAGTTCGTGTAGCATCTGTTGTCCCAGGACATACCGCGTTTAGAGAGCTGATTGTTAGAATGTGGTTTTTTCCCCCCTTTCCTTGTGAAGAATAGAAAGTCATTTTTCAGGGAGCAGCTGACAGATCTGTAGGCACCTCTGGATCGCTCCATTTTGCTAGATTCAATGAACCACTGGACAAAAGTTAATTAGAGTATTGCTGTCTGGGATGAGAAGGCCCACTGAGAGATGGTGGAAGCATCTCGTTTCTCGCAGCAGTTCAGCCAGAAAGCCACCCACCATGACTTTTATTATTAATAAACACACCATACAATAATTATATCTTTTACAGGCAGCATGGATTTGAATCCACGTTGTTAAGCCTCCTGCATCGCTCTGAAAACATGTTGCACCATGCCCCAAATGCTCAGCCAGGACATGTGTACATAAAATTACCACTGGTGTCAATACTAATGCCAAAACAAATAGAGCTGTAAGTCCACTGCAAGAGCTCCCTCATACTGGGACAACCTAGTGTGCTTCTACATGCACAGCTTCATAACACATCAGTTGCTTAATTTGGTTAGCAAAGAGGACTGGGAGAAGGAGCAGGGCTGGTTCCACATCTCACACATTTTGTGGATTTTCTGATATTTACTCCTTTCCGACCCACTGTTCAGATTGATGTATGAGCCAAGTGATTAGAAGAACAGGGAAATAAACCTCAGCCTAAAAATCTTATCAAACCCAGTATATGAGCAACTCAGAACTGCTCAAATAAATACAACCCTAACTCTGACACATGTTGGGCGGTGATTTTCCCTGGGGAGTTGCTTTCAAGTAATAAGAGGCAGCTTCATCTCCCAGGCTGGCCTGGCACATCATCAAACAAAACAAAAGCAACCCTGACACCAAGTTCCACATAAACAATTGGTATTTGTCACTAAATAGATGCATCTTATTGTGGATGCTTAGTAATTTATTGACATGAGGAACGGCAAGTTGGATTACAGGATCTCCTGATGACAGGTTAGTTTTCATGAGTATCACCGCTTTGATTTTACTAAAGCTCCAGAACCCCATTTACAGCTCCCATGTGCTGTCAAAGGCTTGATCAGGATTTGCAGCCTTGGGAGTTTTGCCATTCGCGGGGGAAGGATGGGGTAGACCTGCACAGTTGCAACGTCCTTAGTGCAGATGATCTTCAACCTTACTCTGCCCTGGCTCCAGCTCTCTGCTTCTTGACTATGCAAGAAGTCTCCGCGCTTCCACCTGTACTTTTAAGTGACACCGAGGAAGTCTGTCTTACTGTCATGCACAGGTAAAATCTGGGCCCTTCACTGACACCTTTATTTTAGAGGAACAGTATTTAGCTCCACAAACCAGCGGTCTGCTTAGCTATAGAGTTCAACAGGAACAGAAATAGGGCCTCGGTCCAGAGGAGAATATTTTGCAGAGGCAGCTAAAATTAGGATCTGGCCCTGGGAGTGCATTTGCAGACATCTGGATGATGCACAGCAGCAATGCTTCTGTGGATCAGCAGCATAATTGCAATAAATAATTCAAGAAATGGCAAATGATGCTAAAAGTGAACCCTCCAGCTTTGTGAAACAGCTCATTGCGCTCTTGTCTGCAGCGGAGATGCCTGCCAGGGTAGCTAGCAGGAGCTGGGAAGCACAGCAGGTCCCTACAGCACAGACAGTGATCAAATGGGGCTGCAGATGGACAGCTAGTCCCTGTGACAGCCTGTGATTGTAGTTTTTTGGTCCCAGATGGTTCCTCCAACTTCCTTAAATGCCACAATTTCCCCCAAACTGAGGAACATCTGGAAATTCATAGTTGCTCCTGCACCACCTCTGCCTCCAGCTCCTTCTTGACAAGTCCCCTGACACATAGTCTCTAAAATACCACCAGCCATAACTCCTAGCAGTGCTGGAGGCCAGTAAAGATGATCAGAAGATGCTAAACACAACAGCAGGATGGAACGATATTTGTCCCCTTTCCAGAACTATTACATAAACTAGCAATGAGGGTGTGACACAGGCTATCAGCAGGTCGCAAATTTTGCCACCACTGTGTTGTGCAGCCTTGGCCAATCACCTCCCCTTTCCCTTTATGCCAGATCTGTCTCATTTATAGAAGTCTTCAGGGCATGAACAGCCCATGACTGGTGTCTGCGGTACGGAACCCTCCTTATTTCAGAAGAGGCTGGTTAGGTCTGATGGTGACACGAGGGACAGCAGTGATAACTACACTGAGGATAGGATGGCAAAGAGCAGGTGGCTTCAAGGCCGCATGGAATTGCACCATGTGGGATTAAGAGGTGAATTTCTGTGGTGAATGGGACCCTATGTGTCAGTTCTCTCACGTGCGGTCTGAGTGGATGTTATGAAAGAGCCACCTTCCAGATTCCAGGGTGAAGTCAGACAGGAACTTTCCCTTATGCCCATTAGTCTTTCCTTGGGCAATCAAGACCTTGGCCAGGAAAATAAGCAATAACTCACAGATACAAGGTATAAATACAGAGGGAGTGGAGAAGACAATTTCTCTCTGTATAGGTGACACTCTGCTATACATCACAAACCCCGACACTTCAGCACCAGCAGCCTTTGGTCTAGTAGAGGAACTCAGCTTCATTTCTGGTTATAAAATAAGTCTGAATACAGGGCTGTGAGGAAAAAACTCCTTCCTCTGAGAATGCAAGACTTTCAGTCATGTAAGTGGAGCAGTAACACCTCTTGCTTGCTTAGAATTCAAACAAGCAGAAAGTTCTTTAATTTATTTAACCAACTAAGGAAAAAGAAAAAAAGATACATATAGGTCAGATGGCACTATTTCCAACCATAGCAAGTCAAGAGGCACTGCCAGAAAAAATATCTAATAATACTCATCTGACCTCCCAACACAGCCACCTTACATCTTGGGAGGGCTTAGAAACAATGGGGGCTTGGAGACCCCCTTTTCCCATCTCCTTACCTGTGGCGGAGCAGAGCGTGCCTTTGGAACTAAGTGGGAGCTGAATCTACCAGCCCAAAATCTCACCTTTTTAAATGATTAACAGATTAACATAAAGTTGTTTGTTCCACTGGTGCATAGCAATCTTAGTTTCATAAAAGTCGGTAATTGTGATTCGCACCTCGGAGCACTCAAAATTCTGACTCACATCTGAATTACCGTTTTGCAAAGACTCTTGATACATATAATAGGCAAAACCCAACCTATCTCCTTCCTCCCCCGCTTCACAACCTAAACAATTAAAAAACTATGTACAAAATGTGGCAGGTGAAGCACATTTGCAGTGAAGTGTAATTATATCCAGAATAATGAACATATGCAAAAAGATTCCTTCTTGATCCAGTGCTGACCTTCGTGAATCTCTGAG
Organism: Baryphthengus martii; assembly: GCA_013396935.1. NCBI lineage: Eukaryota > Metazoa > Chordata > Aves > Coraciiformes > Momotidae > Baryphthengus > Baryphthengus martii. The sequence goes on from VWZK01013292.1 coordinate 388,569, forward strand.
TCATGCTGGTCTCACTTTCTTCACAGTGTTTTTGTTGTTTGTTGGTTTTGGTTTTTTTTTCAACTATTACTATTGCTGTTAGGCAACATAACCGTGGGAAGAAGGTTAGGTTTTACTTTGCATCCCCTGTCATCACCGGTGACATCATCAGCTCATCTGCCATTTGAAATGACCTACTTCACAAAGCAGAAGGAATGCTAGGTGCTCTCAGATCTCAAGTTGAATTTGTTACAGTTTGCTCTTGGAAATATCATATTTGCCTTGTAAAAGGATGTAATTCCATCCACAAACCACTGAGAGACACTAGAAATGGGAGCTCATAGACTTCATAGAATATCTTCTTCAAGCCTTGAAGAGAAAGGCAGTGGAGAGCTCAAAAGACCAGAAATCTGGATCAAATATATATATTTTTTTCCTATCTGGAAAAAATACCACAGTACAAATATGTAAAACATCAGATAAATTACTGTTACTGGTCCTAACCTTTCTCCTTGAACTCTTTTCTCATTCCAACAGCTGTGATCTTTTCCTGAAGCGCTACCTGTGTTTTAACACTTCCTCCATGAAAATATAGAGGGGACATAGTGGCAATTTCAGTAAAGGGATCATAGAGAAGCTGCAAATAGGAACATTACTGATCAACGGCAAAAAAAGATTAAAGGTAGTAACATCCTCATGTCACTCTTCTGAGCGATGAGTGAAGAAGATCAAAGGGTTTATCAAACGCAAAGAGAGAGCTTGTGGCTATTAAGCTGACAAAAAAAAACCCTATGGGAAATACGAACAAAACTTAGTAAAAGATAAAAATCAGATTTTCTTGTTTCACAAATGTGAAGATGTTGGAGGGACAAGTGCAGTCTCCTAACAGTGTTTCAAGGGCAGGGAGCTGGTCCTTAAAGAGCGGAGGGAGAGATATGTAAATCGCAGAGGAGACATCGTAGGGAACGCAGGGAAGAACTTCTGCAAAGGAAGAGGAAAACAACCAAGATGCAGACAGTTTAAGGTCTTTTTGCTGATGAGGATTTCGTAGGTTTAAAGTTCAATATATTGTAAGTGTTTTTGTGGATAACTTGCAGCAGGCAGAAATGGTGAACTGGATTATGAATCTTCTTATATCCTTTTACAGCAATTATAATTAACTCTGTCTATTTTTTTTTTTTTTGCTACTAGGAAGCAGTCTTGCTGTAATCTTCTAATTAATAAATGACTCGATAAATCACAAGATCTTTTGTCCATGGAGAAACTTGCACATACTGCCAGAAATACAACACTCTAAAATTGGTAATAGACAACCTACCATTTTATCCTCCTCCTTCACCTTTTTTTTTTTTTTTAAAATATACTTAATTTGAAAATTTTAAATGACTAAATTAGTCAAAGAAATTATCCAACGAGGGCTGGATATAGTGTCAGTTAAAATCTGTGTGAAAACTCTCATTGGCACCAAAGGGCTTTGGTGATCCAAAAATCCTACGCAGCCAGGGTGATGGAGTGGCAAAGCAGTGTCAGCAGCACACTCTGGTGGCTGGTGGACTGGGAGGCTGTGGGAGGGCTTTCTCGCAGATAACACCTGTGCAGGTGCTGCTTGGGCTACATTCCCACCAGAAATCCAAGAAAAAATCCTTAGATGAAAATCCAAGCCTTGCAGTAGGGTTTTGCTACACATTGCATGTAGTTGTCCATTTTATGCATCACCTTCAACGCATTGACAAGGAGCATCCCACCCCACATGTCTCCGGCCATTGCTTCACTTGCACAATGCGTTTCTGGGGGAAGAGCCTGGCACAAGGCAGGGATCAGTGGGGAAAAGCGCAGGAGACGTGGATTTTGCACCTTGCCCTCGTGCTGTGGGCATGCTGGTCCACTTACGCCTGCCACTGCCACCTTTTTCTCCCTGGATTTTTCACTCTTGCTTAGTTAAACTAAAATCTCTCTCAGACACGGACCATCTCTTCCTCTGTACTTGTGACACTCAAATTACTTGAAGATGAAATAAAAGAGGAATAGAAGTTTCTGCTGTGAAACAGTGACTGACAGGGACCTGGACTTTGTCATTCCTTAGCCAGATTTTCCTCTTGTCAGCAGCTCAAGTGCCTTCCAGAGCAACATTAAAATGAATGTTTGCCATTCCATGTTTCCTAGTACTCAACACACAAAGAAACACCTTTCACAGTTCTCCTGGGAGGGAATCAAGGATCCTTATCTTCATTTTCTGAGTGGAGATGTGAAAGCAAAGACAGACAGGGCAAGACTTTTCTGCTAAAAACATGCATCCTGTATTTATCTAGGCAATGGCTGTGGTTTGACAGCCCAGGGCTGCGTCAGTGTATGTAAAGTGGTCCAGCGTTTAGCAGCTGACATGGAGGGTAACCTGCTTGCAGCCTTTCCTACTGCATTTCTACTCTTGTGGCATAAGACACGAGGAACCACAGCGTGATGCAAAGCTCGGTGGTTTGAACCAGCTGAAGAAGATCCTAACTGTGGTGGACCCTGAGAATGACAGAAAAGAGCAACTTCTCAGAGGAGATGTGCTACAGGAGGTCGCAACTGGAGGGCTCTTAGCTTCATCTGGTGATGGCCACTGCCAGAGCAGATTTGATGGGCCCCTGAGCTGTCCCCACATGGTGTTTCCTTATACCATCCATATTAAGAGAAATCTTTAATGACAACTGTGTAGGTCGGGTGCCCTATCGCAGCTGTGCTTGAGAGCTGCAGCCAGCTGTGACTCCTGGGGGAAGGTGGCTACAGTGCCTGTGGAGATGGCAGCGTGCACGAGGCAAAGCGAAAGACTCACGTTTTTGCTGCGTAAAATAAAAAGTATCTCAGAAAAATTGCTATATTGAAAAGATGATAGTACTACATTTAAGACAGGCACTAAATGTCAAGGGAGGGTCAATCATTCTCTTTGTTTACACTAGTAAAAGGCATAGCCTCTGATGTGTCTGGTGATGAAAAGGGGGATGTGCAACTGGTTTTGTCTGCAATCTTAATTATTCCAGAAATCTTTCAAATACAGCTCATCAGCTGGATATAAACACTATCGTAGCTGCAAGCACAGGTGTGAAAAGGGAAGAATTCCCATTATCAAAGTAATCTGCAGCTCTGAGGACTACCATTTCCTGCGCCAGCAAATTTCTAACTGTTCCTCCTGACTGATGCTGGCAATATTTTAGGAAAGCGAATGAGCTCCTAATGCTGGATGTAAGGTATTCGTTAAAGACCAGGTAGAAGAACATTAATTTACCTTTTAAAATATATTGGGAGACAAAAAAGGCAAGGAAATCATTAGTATGCATGCATTTGCCTCTGCTGGATCAAGTCAGACAGGCTCAGCTGTGCCTCCTAAAGCTCGCACTGCAAGATGCTGCTTGATAGTCTTAACATTTTAATAACAATAATAATAGCAATAACATTTGCTGACAGACAAAGGCAGGATGTGATTTACCGTAAGCAGAATTCTTGGGTTTTCTTGCACGCAGGTTCACACTGCCTCTATGGATAAAGAACTTAACTTCTTATGCCTACTATGGCCAGCAGCAAACAGGTAACCTCCCTAAGACCACCCCAAAATCAGCCCAGGGAGTCTTAACAAGTCAATAGTGCAAATATCTTGCATGAACCAGGAAAGCAGTAGAATAGAAATGAATTTAAAAAGGAGGGGTAAACTCTTTTGTCTATTATATACACGAAGTAAATAAACACTATTCTGCCCCAAACAAAAAATGAGTGCACTTGCTATTATTTATATTTTATTGCAATCCTGTTTTCTAAGCTTTACTTGGGAGACCCTTCCCTTGACCAGTGATAAATCACTGCTTCAGTTGCTGAATTATGCTCTGTTTTGAGGTCTCCAAACACAGTGTGAGATCTTCCTTCATGTGTTGGCCTGATGCAGCATTAGTGTGATAGAAAAAAAACAACACTTGAGCACTCTTTGATCTGGGTATTGTCATGTGGGAAGCTGTGTCCAATGTCAAGAAAAGCTGCTGTGGGAAGGACTGGGTAGTAATTACCTGAAGATACTTTAAAGTGAAGCTGCCTGCTGAGATTAAGTGAGGAAATGCAACAATATATGCATATACTTATTCTGAAAAGAATAATTAGGAAATGCGAGGTGCTTAAGAAACAGGATCGTAGTCCACTGAGCCTAAGCAGACAGAATATGAGCTTTCAAAGAAGATACTTTAAAGGTAAAAATCTGAGGAACAGAAGGTAGAGGCATCAGTGTGAAGCAGACAACGTAGGGGAATCGGGCTTTAACAGTTAACTATTGAAGTGCATTTCTTCAACAACATTTCCAGTATAGCAGCTCAGAATGACATAGGGCCGCCCGCTGCAAGACAGAGGATGGAGTCATCTCCGTGGCTGGCTGCTCTCAAGCCTCTTCCCAATCCAGCAGCCACTCTTACACATCATTAAGAGCCAAGCTCCCCATGGGGAACACCATCGGTCTCATCAACTTGGATGGCAGCCCTCCTGCTTTGCATCACTGAAGTCTTGAATATTCCCACACAGCCTCTAACTGAAACACCACATCTTTTTAAGACAGCTCTGAGAATTTCATGACCAAAATAATACATCCAGAGAGGGTCAAATCAAGGAGATTCCTGATGTTTAGGGCAGCCTGAAAGCCAGGTGAAAGCACAATCCGGTCCATTCAGCGCTGGTTCATCAAGGTTTTGTCATAAATGGTTGTGGGCTGCTCAGAGGGAGCCCTATAGATATGAGTTTTAATTGAAAAGGGATTAGGGGGGGATATAAACCAACGTAAATGTCAGGGCACTATTGCTTCCCCTAAAGGTCAGAACAAGCGTCCTGAAACCGTGCCTGAAAATGATACCTCTGACAGCGCTGTTCCAGCCATCAGCGATTACGTAGCACTGCTCATCTATTCCAGCCTGGAAACTGGCAGGCAACGATGGGAAAACAGCCTCACGCAGGGCTGGGGACTGGAGAGACCTTTTTGGATACAGTTGCAATGAAAGAGCATTCTGATGCCTTCCAAAGGCACAGCCCAAGTTATTATCACAACATTAACTTGCCATTAGGCCTTACCGGAATCAGAGTGGAAGATTTCGATACTTAAAAAACAAACTCAAAGGAAAGCATAAGTGAAAAAAACCCCAACATTCAGTCTTTTGAAAGTCTGACCTAAAAAACCTTGCAGTGTAAAATATGCACTGAAATATTTATGTCAGGTTTCTATGGTCCTATGTGGGTGTACGTATACGATATAGACCAAACTCGACCTTGCTCCTACTGGCCTTGCACACCGTGAAACTCAAAAAACTCTTCCCGGTGGAAGGGTAAAGCCTGACTGTGGTCAGCAGAGATGGCATCATGAGCCGTGTGGGTCAGCCCGCTGCAACAGTAGAGCTACAAGATCACTGCTCCTTGCCTCGGCAAGATTTTGCTAGTGTGGAGAAGAGAGCTCAGGGCAACTCCTTGGCTCTTTCGCATGTTCTGGGGATATAGGGAAGCTCTACCACAGGCTGCCTGAGCATCTGAGCTGCGGAGGCGTTGCACACCGGGGGGCAGTTCCACGTGTTCCCTTCCCCTACAACAGCCCACGTTTCTTGAGGCTCGTGCTAACCTTCTGAACCTGCTGATACGGGCTTAACTCCCAAACAGATGTACGGGTTACTGGCTCAGATGAGTGTTAACTCATCTCCACCACGTCTTGAGGGAAGTAGTCCCATGGAGTTGCACAAGCAGCCCCTTATTCCTGCCTGTGAAAGGCCCTGTGCCCAGCATGTCAAACCAGAACAGTGTCAGTGTGAAAAGGGTGGATCTACCGGGTGAAACTTTAATGGGCAAGAAAGTTTTTTTTGCTTTATATCAGGAGAAAATACGAGCCCCCCTCATCCCTGAGAAAGGATTCAAGTCTTCAGAAAAACAACAAATGCTTAGTTCTATGTGAAAACAAAGGGTCAGATTCAGACCTTATTTGTGCAAAAGAAGCTGGAGTAAAGCTTCAATGCTAATGAGTCAATTCACATTTCAAGCAGCGTAACGGAGCTGAGCCTCTATCTCACTGTGCCTCTTGGTTTCTAAGGAGCCGGCTGTTATTTATGCAGTCTATTTACACGTTCCCTTGGCTCTTCACGCAGAGGAAACATTTTATAGTGCAAGCTCCCTCTCTTTTTTCCCCCCCTTACATACACACATGCACTACAAACCGAGAAGGTAGGACAAAGTTGTTTAAAAGTACTACATGGAAGTATGTTTCAGAAATATAAATAAAAGAAAATATTTCTGGTTGTCAGTATGAAATCGTTATAGAACGGAAATTATTATTGTCCGTGCATTTCTCCCTCCTAAGAGGATTGTGCTAATTAAACAAGAAGAGATTATCAAACTTTGTCTACAGCTGATAAAATCCAACTACAAATTAAAATGCATGTTAAAGTTAATCCATCACAAACTGAAAAAATTAAGCTAGTGCATTTGTAATGTTTTTTAGCATCCTTTGTCCTTCAGACAGTACCCAAACACTAGAATTTGGTTGAGTTTAATGTTTTGCACTTCCATAGAGATTTAGAATTGAACATTCCATATAGTTTCTAAAAGCTCATCTTCTTTGTATGTTTAAGATTATGTCAGTAATTTGAATTCCCTTTTACAAATGGAATTGTAAAAGAGAGGGAAAAATGTAAGCAAGCTGGATTAAGATAAACACTTGCCTCCTTCCAGTGCCAATAAGTTTTGAAAAGTTTCCTCTCGTTACATACCTCTCGATGATTCACAGCAGCAGAAATGCCAAAATGCCACCAAAGAAAGGCTTTTCCTTTTTTATTATTGAAACAAGCAAGAACAAGATGTCCTAGAAATTCAGAGGGAGACACATACTCCTTGGGTCCCAGCCCTGCGTGCACGTATGCGCCTGAGTCATTTTAGCTGTGATTAACCAAATCAGAATGATGAGGGAGTTGGTCCAAAGTGGCACACCCAAGCCCAAGCATTGCTAAAATAGGCATTTAAAGCTCAGGGGTGCCAAATCAAAGCACCCTCTCTTCAGATATCCATCAGACACTTCATAGCTAAAGGGCACTTTCCTCCTGGCGCAAGTTCACTGCAATCCGAAACGGTGCTGGGTTTGAGTGTGACAATAGCTGAAGGGTGGAAAAAAAAAAAAAAGATCTGAGTGGAAAAGATAACTGAGAGGCCATGTAATCTGGAAGAAAAATCACTGCTATCAACCACAGGACCTGAGGTCTGTTCCTCGGTCTGCTGCCTGCTTGCTGCATAACCCTGGGACAAGGCACATCACCTTTTTCCTTCTAATTCTTTTCTTGTTTTCATCATTTGACATTTCAGACCCCTTTTGAGAAGGATCTTTGTTTCACTAGAGTTTGGTGATACCAAATACTGATCTTGCTAGTAACCTTTAGGATCTATGATGATTCGAATAATAATAGCACAGTGCAGAAAAAATAAAATATATGTGGTGTCTTTCAACATAACAATCTTGTACCTTTTAAAGTAACTGTTTAGATGGCTTACTCATTGCTGAAGTATTATGTTAGTTTTTGTTCTGGCTTTGATGGATATCACGACTCTGATGGAGTCAAAATTATGAAAAGCACAGGTATCTCCTCCTAAACAAAGGACAGAAAAAGCAAACTCCTTTCAAATTCCAAGTTTCAGAGAAAAAAAGGAGGACATGAGCGAAATAAATCTCCCTGTTCGTTTACCAGACGACATTTGAGCACTGCTTTTATGTTTGTCCAGCTCCCATCTCCTTGACTGAACACATACACTGCAGTTACATCCTCCCCAGCAGGTGCGACACCAGTCTGAGAGGTGCCTTCATTCTGCAGCTTGGCTCCTGGAGTTGCCTCACCTCTACATCCAAGAAGTCAGACACTTCCTGCAGCTTCCCAAAAACCACCACCAAGTCCAGGCATCTAACAAACCTGCCTATACCCTGAGAGCTTGGGCTGGGTTTAAACTACTCTTACATGGAAACCTCTCTACACGACCACTGTTCATCCGACGCCATGGGGAATTTTCCAGTCAGTCAGTCGTACAAAGGGAACCATCCTCTCCATGCTGGCTGTGTGCTCACCCACACCTTGTGGTGACCCAACATGACCAAGGTAGAAGTTGGCATTAGCTGCTAGATCTCTTCTCTCAAACAACACTCACATCTTCAGGTAGGATATTTGTTAAGACCTGCTCCAGCTTCTTGTGTCGTGTCCGTCCAGGCAGAAATTAAGATCCTGCTCTATGTGGAAAAGAGTAGTTGCAGGCCTCTGGCTTTTCTCCAGTTTAAAGTGCACTTAATTTCTCATAGTTCTAGGAATCAGAATAATAAATTCCACGTGTCCCTGCAATTGCTTTGACCTTGCACTATGATTTGTGCTGGAGTAAGGTCCATTTACACTACAAAACACAAGGGTAGTATTTATTTAACTGATTATGCTGCATTCTTGTCTTATGAATCACTCTCCACAGATGGTACTTATGCCATGTCCTACTTTCTTGTTTGACAAATGACTGCTCTAAGACTCTTATATTGGTTCTTGCACGAATGTAACTGCATAGAATACAACAAATTCCTTTTTTATTTATATTGGTGTCAACAAAGTTGGACACAGGGCCTGTAAAAGTAAAAAAGTGCCCCAAATACCTGTAGAATTCAATGTGGCACATTCATTACTTATAAAATGATTGTTTCTGTTGCAGAACATTATTGATATTGTTATTTTGTGAGCTTTCCACATGTATAACTGGTACCTACAACTGTACATAGTCAATACTGCTTGAGATTAATAAGACTGGGAGAAGGTTTTTCAATCAATATATTCTCTCCAAAGAATATGCAATGGTGAGTATGGGGGAATTGATTCTGTTTTCACAGAGATGTAAATAAAAAACAATTCGTAGAAATGAAAGGAATTGTAAAAGCAGGAAACAAGAAGGCCATATGTGATATAAAGATTAACATACATTTTAAATACAACTTTGTGGCACTTTGGAGACCATTTTGGGATTACAGTAATTTCACATTCAGTAAAAAGCAGCTTTCAAATCTAGAGTCACAAATTACTTCTAGTGAGGGGAAAAAAAAAAAGAAAAAAGAATTATTTTTTTTTCCCCTGTGAAAGGGTTTGTCAACTTACTCTTGCAAACCCTTACTCTCTTAAAGGGAGTCTGTTTACATGAATAGTACCCACCAGATGTAGAAATCAGTGAGAATGAGCTGTCTAAAGACTATATGCATGAAAAGCAGCCTACAGAGATCAAGAAATAATTTCTTATTGCAGAAGCCTATCAATTCCCTAGGGGACAAAAGGAGGTGGAACTGGCCCATGAGCAACAGAGGGATGACAAGGGCTTTGGAGATACCATAGGTTAAGCCCGCAGGTTCTGTGTGATAGAAGACATGCAATGGCTGTGAAAATCTGAAATTTACTACCTTTCTTTTTTTTCTTGATGATTTCCTTCACTCATCCTGCTCTGTTTACAGTTCATGGCTTCAGGACTGGTTCTTTGACTAAATCAAGATCTCCTAACAAAACCTCAAACTGATGAGTTCCTCTGTCTCACCATGGCCAGTGGGGAGAAGAAAGCCAAGGCACCACCTGTGAAGCACTTCTTAAAATTCATGCAAGTACATCACCATCGCTCACCTCTTCTGGCTAATCCATCCAAGGAGTATGTTTCCACCCCATGGAACAAGTGAGGATTTAAACCCCATAGCTGTTACATGAATTTAAGGATGTCATGGATCCCTGTAGCCACGCTGTCTTGGGCAGCTTTCACAAGCTACTAAGTTTAAGTTTAGACAGCTTTGGAAAAGGAGGCCATTAAGCAAAACAGAAAGTATTAAGCAAAACAGGCAGAGCAATTGAGTTGATTATACTCGTCCTTCGATGGAGAATTAGCTGTGCTGGGGGAAGTGCCATCTCTAGAGGAGCTGTTAGATACATGTCCTGGACGCTGAAAAGAGTCGACAACCTGGTGACATTTTATACTAGATATTTTTGGTATCCTGGCCAAACTACAATTTGAGTAATTATATCCTGCCCACCTCTGCTACTGTCATACTTTCAATCAGATGTAATATTCTTCATATCCTGTCCAAAACAACTGTATGCTGTAAAAATAGCTATTTCATTTTTTTCACAGATGTGACTTTTTCAGCTTGTGGCTTAGGGTTCCTTGTAGATGTAAAAAAAAAAAAATAAATAAATTGGACTTCTGGATAGAAATATTCTGTGCAGGCTGTATTTTCTTTTCACATCAGCTGTAATACCTGATCATCATGCATTAACCCCAGACCTTATTAGTTATTTTCTACCAAGTGCCCAGAAATACAGAATCACTCAGGACCATTCCTGCTGGGCACTGTGTGAATCCACAATGACAGTCCCAGCTGGGTAGAGGTTGACAGCCTGAATACCTGAGACAGTCCAGGTAAAACATAAGCCCAGTAAAAGCAAAGAGCCTTGGCCAAGGTCATTCACATCTCTGCAGCAGGCTGGGGACCTCATCTGCTGTTCAGATCCCTGGCATTTTTGAACAAAGTCTCTGTTTAGTTATCTTTCCCTCTCAACTGGTTTATATCTTTCTAAGTTGAATTTGGCTTTGCCTTTTAACAATTTTTAGTTCCCTCTCACCTTGCTTAAACAAAAACATGAAGTCACTGAAGTCCACTTTTCACCTATCTGTTTCATTTTTGAAGTGCACGTTGCTTGAACTGATGCACAGAGTGGCTGCTTTAATAGAAGTGCTGTTTCAAGTCGGATTGCTCAGAGTCTTCTCCCAGTCTGGAATGAGCCCCTTTGCTTGGGATGAAGGCTGCACTTCATTTAGCAACAGACCAAAAGGCCTTGGAAGTCCCTCTGAAGACAGGATGTCATCTGAAATTTGTATTGCTTCTTACTGTGAGTGTGCCCAGTGGGATGGGCTAGGAAGGGAGATCGAATCCCTGCCCAAAAGCACCTTCAGCACAAGGAAACAAGCATCACAGCCCAGAGGCAGGATGCTCGAGGCCTGCCAGAGATGATTTAATATATCTCTGCCTTGTCTCCTATCCCTTTTCTCTCTTTTCCCCCTCTCTCTCTGCAAGGGTGGGGTTAGAGCTTCCCAACAGCAGTATCAGCTGAGAAGGGATTGTGAAGATGGGGTGGACAGTGAGCACACTGGGACAAGTGTGTTACAGTGGGCAGATGAAACGGAGAGAAAAGCAAGATTCTGAAGTTTTGAGAAAGCTCCAGCAAAGCCCTGGAAGAGAGAGCTTTGCCTGGCCCGAGATTAAGCAAGAAACTCAAGATCTGACTCATTGAAAGTGCTAAACAGTTAAGATTAAGCTTATGACTCCATTAAAGCCTCTTGCTGTACACCTCAGACACCAGCATTCAGGTTGGGATCAGATAAAACAATAAAGTGTAAGCTTCGCTATTAGGCCTGAAAATAGGTTCTAAAATTTTATGATTCTTATTTTATTTCAGTGGAAGTAGTTGCATGCTTAAATTCTATTATATGCTAATACCTTACTGAATCAGACCTGTGAAAACAAAGGAAAGAAACCTGATGGACAGTCAGGATTAGAATTTAACACTGAACTGATTCCAGTTAGCAAATGGGAGAGCACAACTTGTGTAACCCACAGCTCTCGATGGGAACACTGCTGGATTGGAGGGAAGGTATTACAGGCTTGAGGATCTGTCCTAGAAACTGTCCCAAGATAATTTTTTTGATACAGATGCATTTAAAAAAAAAAACTACAGACAATCCCCAGGAAAGCAGAGAGGCAAAATTGCCTCTCTGAAACCTGCTGGCTGCAGCAGAGCCGTGGACCAGTTCTAACTCAGCTATAACCATGCTGCAATGACTGGTATTCAAAATAAATTGTCATCTCCTTTCTCCAGCCGCTATTACCATTTCTGTGCATGAGAAGTAAATGGCTGTTTCATTTCATCTGCTACTTGTGGAACTGAAGTGCTCTTGTACGTGTCATACTCCCAGTCTGAGGAGTAACAGGAAAATACAACTTGCATTCTTAAGCTTAGTCTATATTTGAATTTTTGCTAGCCCAGCTCTTACACATAGGAGTGTGAAGGAAAAAAAAATTAAAAAGAGAATCACACTCTGACATACAGCAATGTACAAAAATTCTCATATCTATTGCCAAAATCACTTGGAAATGTGGTTTAATTTATCAGTAAAGAACTTTTTTTTTTGTACAATCCATTTCTTGCTAGGGAAGAGTTCTGGGTCGGTACTGGCTCCATCAATGTGGCTATGAAGACAAACTTAAATTCTGAAGTAGTCAGCAGCTCTTAGAGTTTTTGGACCCAACATCTGCTAAATACCAGACTGGTTTTCACCTGCAGTCAGCCTGCAAAGGCCAACGTCACACAACAGCGACTGCCACTGAAGTGAGATGAGGACACAGCATTTCAGCCCAGCTAACACCCACATTTTTCTTGCTGGAGAGACAAAAATGGAAGCAGAGGTATCAGCTTCTATTAGACCAGCTGCTACAGGGGGAAGGAATGGATTCTCTATGGACACACACTCTTTGGTATTTCTTTTTCTCTCGAGCTACTTATCAATTTGCTGACTGTTGTGCTGATGAGCATTACAGAAACTCACGAACCATACTCCAAGAATTGCTGCCTCCTTCTTCCTATTGCTTTCCCAGAGTTCCCAATTTGCCTTCCCGAGCTGCGTCCCAACAGCAGAACCCATACTGATGGTTTATACCATTTATATATGGACTTCTGAATACAACCCGAGCTAAAGCGCACACGGAGGTGCTGTGGTTTGGGTTCCCCCTGCACTGCTGTTGTGGCTTGTGGTGCTGTCCATGCCTTGGGAATAATGCAAGTTCTCTATCTTGGCTGTGCTGAAAGAAGCATCATGTCACCGTCCAGGTCACAGTCCCTGCAGCAACCCTGTGCCAGTGCCTGGCACTGCTGCTTAGGGAATGCTGGTGAGCATTGAGTCAAAAAACAATGCAAATGGGCAAATTAGCATGATCACCAGAGAGGATAACATCCCCATATGTTTTCTTCAGAAAGTCTAGAATTTCTTTTAACGCCATTCGTAATTTGTAAGCAGAACGGAGCTGTTCCTTGCTGCCTGACTCCAGCTGCAGAAGGGCTGGCTGAGCGTAGAGGTTCAGCAAGGACACTTTCTGTGCTTAGCAGGAAAAGGGCTTTCCAAAGTATACAGTCAGTTCACTAGTGCATTGCTGTGCTGCTACACTTGGCGCTTCCTGGGTAAAACTTCTAAATATAACCTCTGCTTTAATATGAAGCTCGGAGCATGGATATTGCTTTTGGCAATTTGTTTGCCGAGTTACAGCTGGAAGAGTACTTCCAAGAAAAAGTTTCCCACGGTCTGTTCTCCCAGTTCACTTTACAGATAACACAATGACAACACCCTAAAACAAGTGACAGGAAAACATATAAGTTCGACAGCTCTTTTCTTAACTAGATCCCATTGCAGTTAGTTATTACACTTCACATGGTATCACATGTGAAACAAGCTGATTCTTAGAAAGGATCGTAACAATAGCTACCAGGAAGGAGAAGGGAAGATTGCAATGAAAGGTACTTCGAGTTGTACATTACAGATAGAAGCTAAGTGTTGAAGCTAGAAGTAGGGTTTGCCTTGAGTTCTTCTTTCAGAGTGGACTATATCACATGGACACCAATGCCAGAGAGCCTCAGAAATACTGATTCTAATTGGGACAACATAAGAGAAAACTGGAAGAATCTGTCTTTATTTAAAAAAACCACAGTTCTCCAAGGCTGTACAGTTTGAATCTTGGATACAATTGGTCATATCCAGGAAATATCCATCAGTGATGGACGAACCTCTGTAGGTGGAGGCGGATAAGCTGCAACTATCCTTCCTTTTGAGAAGTGAAGCGAACACTTTTAGCCTTTCATTTATTGCTGCTATGATCAAATGAAACAGCATCAACTGTGCATCTAGTCTACCCTTGTAGTTTAAGCACCCCCAGTGTCCATCCACTTCCACCCATTGCAGACACTGCTTCCCAGGGGTGTAACCTGCAGTGCATCAGTTGAGTTGCACGAGGGAGGGCAACACAAGCAGAAGCAAGGCTGGAATGGGCAAGAATTGATGCCCACCTTCACCTCATACAGAAGAAGAAACAGAGAGAAGTCTATTCCATTTGAGTTTCACTGAAGTTTAACTGTCTAGAGAAGGAATCTTCTACTTTTCCTTTCTCTGGACCAATTATCTTAATAAATAAATTCTCTGGCAGAGGTTCATATAAATATATAAAACAATTTGTTTAGTGAGTAGATAAAATCACGGTCAACGTAAGGAAACAACAACAAGAGAGCCACACAAAAGCAACACAAACATTATCAGGCAGAAAATGATCAAACAAGGTTCCCAAGGGATTTTAAATGCCATGCTCTGCTCTGAATGCACACGTTTCGCCAATAAAATGCTAACACACTCCTTTTTCGCAGCATGAAGAAGCCAAAGGTCTAGTTAAATCTCTACCTAAATAGGAACTTTAAAGACCTACCCCTATTATATACCCACATAAATACACACACATGCATACACACACTGAATACGTGCCAGTCTTCCTAGAGTTTTCCATTATTTTTAGAATAACAAAACACTAATTGAAGACTTAACTTAAAACGAGACTCTGATGAATTTTGGTCCCCTCACCACCAACAACGTGACTTCAAGTCAGACAAATCTGTCTCTGCAAATAGTTTCTAGCTTTTTATATGCAAAAAGAGTTGAGCTTATTTGAAGTGCTGTCGTTCACAATGCATTTTATTTAAAGATGCTTTTAAGATCTTGAGAAATTTTCCTTGTGGATAGGAGAAGAAATCTTTTGTGGTTTGTGTTTTGTTTTTTTTTTTTGAGCTGAAATGATTAGGTTTTTTTAGTCTTGCTGTTCACGAAACAAAAACAAGTATTATAATTTTTTGTTGGCCTATTTAAGAATACACAACTGCTAGAAAATTGTTTAAAAATGGGGGTTTATTTTATTAATGACATGTCATCTTTAAGATCACTTCTGAGTAAGATACTAGGTATTCTTCCCTGCCAAGTTTCCTTTCTACCCTTTCCCTCCAGCATCTAAATAAAGAAACTCGATTTTTCCGTTGTTCTGACGAATTATTCCTCTGTCCTACCCAAAGAGTGATCACGTACAGGATGGTACCAGTAGGGACATTAATTTCAGGTGTCAGATCTGTCATTATTAGCGGTGTTTGCTGGAGGACTGCGATGCACAACTTACAATTTACCTTCAAGAGGAAGAGCACAAAGGCAAAACTCAAACTGTATAACAACCAGGTTTCAGTGTAGTCAACAATAAAATTAAATTTTCCACTTTGACAAACCATCCTAGTCCTGCCCCATTTACTGGAAATGTTCTGGGTGGTGATGTCACAAGCCTCAGAATTGTCACAGACATAGGTGCCACCACCTCACCAAGAGAGATATTTTAGGATACCACCCATGAAGCAGGAAGGATGAGGGCTGCAAGAAGAGTGTAGAAAGACAGTATAAACTCCAGCTACTAGGATTTTTTTTCCCTATACTAAAAGACTTTCAAAGCTGAGGCACCGTGTAGGGAATTGGCCCAGGATTGATTTTCCACACCTTGCCCAATATAGGACAACGCAAAACCACAAACTTCTCTGGAGTATCTTCTGCTACCCTGGCTTTGGCCAGCCACTAAATCCAGCAACATTGTTCTTTGTTACTTCCTTCTGTTCATTTTTACATCAGGCCACTCATTTCAGCCCTCAAAAAAATCAAGGCAATCACAATTTGCCTTGGCTCCGGATCTGCCAGGATGTGGAAGTGAGCCAAGGAGGCTCACGAAGACTTTCTTGGTGAGAAATACACCACTTCTGCTGCCTGGCATTCCCTTGCAGAGAGAACTGCAGAGCTGGAGGCTGAGGAGCCTTTGCTACAATGATTAATTAAGATTGAGAATTTTCCTTTTTTTTCTGGCGCTGTCTAAAATGAAACTACCACTGGTCTGCCCTGGTTTTGCAGGCTAGTGTGCACTGCACCAAGCAGTGGGGTTACCTCTGACGTCCGCACACTTTGCTTGGCAGCTTGGTCATCAGAAAACATCATAAGAGCAAGAAATACTTTGCAATAATGAGCTTTTGTAGCAGCTGGATAGAAAAAGAAATATTATAATTACTGAGAAACTATCAGTCCTGATGAGGTTACATTGTATGTGCAAGCTGAAGAAGGTCTGTTTAACTTCATGCATGTGGGAAGGGACTGGACCTACAGTCCTGATACTGTCTGTTTAGCCAGAACAGGTCCAGTGTGGGCAGTGAGGGTGCCTACCTTAAGGTTTCAAACATTCAACAAGAATGGTGCTTTTTTTTTTTTTTTGGCCAGAAAAGATATTTCAACAGAAGAGTTTTATATGAACATTGCTAGAGGTTCAAAGGTGTGAGCCCAAAGTTGCACCCATGGAGAAGGTAGAAAATTTGCTGCTTCCACTGCTGACATTTGACAGGTCCAGCCGTGCTTGCAGGATGAGAAGAGGTGCCTCTGGTGGGGACCAGGTCAGGTTATCCTGCCTAGAGGCTACCGTGGGAGCCACCACTCATCCTCAACTTCATCCACCATCTACTTTTTTGGAGCAGCTGAAGTGTTATGGAAAGAAGTGCAGAAAAATGCTAAATGCAAGTTCATGTTGGCACCAACTGTGGAGTCACACTCCGTGCCTGACTAGCCGCTCCGCTTCAGATCCCAGCACACATTTGTGTGTTTGCTTTTTGCTTATATTAAGTGTGTAACCAAGCCAGCCACACACCCATTCCAGATTTCTCCCAATTTCCAATGCATTAAACACTTGTGTTGTCTTTAGTTGCACTTTAAAAGACACACGTTGCACGGACATCAATGGCAAACTGCTATGTGTGTTTTAAAGGTAGACTAAAAGCCTGGAACAATTTTTTCCCCAAGGTAAAATACTTGGTCAGTGGATGATCCATGAGTGTGCATCAAACCTAAGAACCAGTTAAAAATACAAACTTATCAAAAAAAAACCAAACCCCAAACTTACCAAAAAATCTTTTCAATGATACTTATTAAAAGTGCAATGGTATTCCCAATTAAATCTGCCTTTATAATTTTTTAAGCTCAAAAATAACAAAATCAGCCAAAGTCTAAACAAATAGAACAATTTTTGTTTTCAAACAAGTGAAAAAACGATGTTCTCCAAAATGATTTTTGATCAGTCTTTTTGGTGGGAAAATGTGTATTCTTTCCCTGTGTAGCATGACTCTCCTCTCTCTAGTTTTGATCTCCTTCTCATTTTCCAGGTGAACATCCAAATCAAAATTAAAAAAAATAAAATGAAAGATCCAATTTTTTTGCACTTCTCTAACACAAACCAGTCTTGCCCGATGAAATACGTACAAAGCAGAACTGTAAATTTTACTGCATGCCACACGCACTTGGTCAATTGAGTAACAGCTACGAGCTCTTAAAAATCAATCTATATTTATCAAATAACCTAACTATTCCGAACAAAAAGCAGGACACAATTTCAAAACCTGTTACTATCTGGGATACGTGTGTGAGAAGTGTGTGTGCGCACCGGAGAACGTTTTGACCACAAACGGAGCTGATTATCGATATAATTATGCTGCAATCACACTAGAGGAGAGCACCCAGTAAATCAAACTCAACTGTCCGCCCACTTGCAGTGAAGAGACTAAAACGTGTCAAATCAGGGAAGGAGAAACAGGTGGCCTCATTTGCAAGAAAAGGCTGCTCCTCGCACCGCCGAGCGCCGTACATCAATACTCGCAAGCGTGCACATTTATTAAATGCCGAATATTGCCGCTCTCTGTGCGGCACATTAAATATGCTTCTGGTGCACGCACCGATATAAAATCTGACACACAGGTCTCTTAACACACCAAGAAAATAACCTGGGACTTACTAAGCGCTGCCATAAGTTTTCACCTTTTTAATTTTCGTAATCGCGGCTGACAGCAATGGGCAGCCTTCTGTGGCAGCTCTGCCCGGTCTGCATCGCTTCAACTGCACGTTCAGCAGCAGCTTGGAGGAGGTTCCTGTTATGCTGACATGGGACATCATCTCTTCCCACCATGGGAAATAACTGCAATTTTTGGAGCCTGCTGTCTAGCTGGGGCTCACACATGCTGGAGCTCAAGAAATCCCTAGTGTCCCACCTGAGTGGTAATCGCTGTTTCTCTGGATTTTAGAGATTTTTGAATACTGACAGCAGAAGTTTCCCTCATCCTCTCTGATCTTCTGACACGGTGGGCATCAGTGGCCAGGATGATGATGAGTAGGATGATAACACCCTGCTCAAAGAAATCTGGTATAAGAAGAAAAGTTAGAGGATGTAATTTTGTACAATGCTACTGCTCACTCTACGGAGAGATCTGGAAGGGCACTATGTGTTCTAACCATAGTTCACTATTTATTTGCTCATAGCCATAGAGCAGCCAATATCCAATGAAAGACCAGCCAATGTCACAAAAGAGATGGCCAAAAAAACTCCACCCAAATTTCATTAAAGTCACCCTCAATTCAGTCCCTGTATTGGAAGGAAAATGCATGCAGGGCACAAGTCAATCAACCCATTTTGGCAGTCAGTGGCAACAAGTATAGGAAAATACTGCCATGAATTGGGATGCTTATGAATTGGGATGCAAGCAGCTGCATTCACCTGCTCACACAAGACTGATCTCTAAGCTGTGGATATTGTAATGACCAGACTATGAATCTTCAAACTCAAGGTTAATTCCCATTTTTGGTAATGGATGAGGAAAAACTGAAAATCCATCAAGCCTACAAATAGGAGGAAAACGCCTCCTTCTTGAGAAAGTACTAGATATGAAATGGAATGCAGGTATGACAAATGCTGTAGTCTCTCAAGATTCAAGTATGCTCTCTTTCCAGAGTTACCCAAAGGAAAAGATGAAAATAGCTGAGATGTGTTAGAAGCGAGGTTGTGGCAGCTGCCCTCTAACAGGAACTTCTGAAAGGCTCCAATCTTGGAGATGCTTCTATTGCATGTCTAAAGGGGGAAAACTTACAGGATTTGAAGTGCAGAGCATATAAGACTATCTGGAATAGAACAGGAATTGCAGTTATGAGCCCAAGTACCGAATAATAAGACAGAATATTGATCTGTGGAGTCCCTACTTTCCTAGTCGCAGATGATCTTGTCTTAGGACTCCTTTCACAAGCATAAACCAGCTGTATTCAAGTCTTGGTACTGAGGTTATAACCCCAGAGATCTATAGACATGTATATATATCCCTTATGCCCAGGGCTAAAAGAATACTTTTCTTCCCAGGGTGGAGAACTCCAGGAGAAAAGCCACTATGAAGAGGTTTAAAGTCCCATCTGAAGGGGAAAGAAGGCATCTGCCCTGAGAATGTTTCATTTTTCACTGTTTTGTGTGATTTCAATGGACATGGACCGATTTAGGAGAGACAATTCATGAAGTACTCTTGGCTAGTAGCAACGTATGCTTCATAATTTAATCAGTAAACCGTTTCTCATAATATCCTGTGATGCTTTTCTGCGCTCAGTAGCACAGTGGGCAGTTGGCCGTGTAAATCCCACACAAGATAGACGACCCCTTTATGACCCAGCACATACAGTAGATGAAAGAGATCCTGCTCCGCTCATAAAACCAATCATTCTCCCCTAATAATCTACAATTTGCAGCTATCATAAAACCACCCGAACCATATTTAGCAGGCAGGGCCACAGTTCCAAGCTTGAAGGTTAAAGACCTGCACATGTCCATCCCCATGGCTGGGTTGCTAACAGAAGTCAGTAATTCACAGCAAACTACCACCAAATGGCACTGAAAAATCAGAAGCCCTGATACAAGAGCAAAGGACCACCTGGAAGCTGCAGAGTTGTGTGCCACTGGCCTGTACAGCACTGGGGGATGTTGATAAACTTTGTTGTCAATACACTCAGGAGTACCAGCAGAAACGTTTTCTTTCCACAATAGTCACTGAAGTCTTTAAGGCAGAATATAATGTTTTCAGCCAACTCAATGCCTTGCCACCTTCCTCTCCAAGGCAAACTATACTGATGACATCTTCTTTATCATCAATAAAAATGATGTACAGCAGACTGTGGAGTTATTCAACAAACAATTTCCAAAGATCACCTTTACTGCAGCGTATAAAACAGATCTAGGACTCCCTTTCCAGGGTGTCAGAATTTTATGAACCATCAACTCTACACTTGCAGCTACCTGATAGGAAAAGAACAGCGCTTCGGGTAGATGTACAGTGTTTCGCTTGCCTCAGCACAATCCCATGACTGCGCAAAAAGGTTGCCTGTGATGAAGTTCATTATTAAAAGAACCGTGGAGGTGATGCAAGAGATGGAAAACTATTTGCAAAACACACCTAAAAAAAATGCTGAGCAGATGTTGCTGTCTACCTGCTCATCTTGCCTGACCCTGAAGACCACCCTTCACGCAAATGGCCCCGCCAAGCACCACGAGCACAGATAAGTTCAGTTACTGATGCGTGTATTCGTAATTAATGTTGTCAGAACTGAAAAGATGGCTCTAGGAATTGATTATGTGAACCCCTCAGACAGGTAGAAGGTTGGGTTTTTTTCAGAAGGTGACTTGCCATGATCCCAGCAGCAGTGTGGGGAAGCTTGGAGCTAAGCACCTGCTTAGAGCTATGCACACACTGTTAAAGGCATTTCAGAAACAAGGAGTGAGGCTCTCTGAGGATGCAGTGTTTATTTCTAGTTGGAGAGATTAGTCACAAAGAGTGAAAAAAGAGACCAGGAACACATTTGTTACTCTGCTGGTCTGAAGAAGAAATATTTTCCCCACCTTGGTATTTCACACCCATCTTCACTTTTTCCTATCAGCACCTCCTCTCCCGTAGCTATGTTTTCAAATCCAGGGACATCACCATTATTCAGGAATAGGCCCTCTAGCAAAGATGAAACGAAAGCAAAATTACAAGCACAGCACTGACCGAGCACACTAAATCCTACTCTACCTGGAACAAATGACCACCTCTGGATGATTTCTGTATCCCGCTATTGGCATCTTATTTGGAAACAGTAAATATAAGGAAGTTAGCACAAGAGAGTTAACACTGGATTAAAAAAGAGAGTACCCTAACAGTTATCTTTTGCACCTTAATGTGCAGGTAGTAGAACATACTGCATGGAAGGAAAGGTAAATGGATTTGTATTTAAGTTTCATCACTTTTAAGGTCCCCAGTATCCAAGCCTCCCTTTAAAAGAGCCCTAGTGGACAATAAACTCTTTTAGAAAATATACAGCAAAGCAGCAGTGCCTGATAAACAGACATAAAATTAGACTGCTGTAATGTTTCAGCTGTTCAGTTCCTTTGATACAGGCAGCTGGCAGTAAGACAGTTGAAAAGACAGAAGAACAAGTAACTTCTAATGGATAAATATATATTTTTTTCCATATCATATGTATTTTAAACATACATAAATGCACACACTCACACACGTATTCTAATAGGATAAATTTACAGGGCAAACAGAAATGAGCAGTCACCAATATAGATATTGAGCTACCATTAAGCATTTAAAATAATTACAGCTTTTAAACCATGGAAACAAGAATTTTAAGAGAACTTTTGATACATTTTCCTTTAGAGTGAAAATTTCTCTGCCATTTCCTCCTGAGTGAAGTCAGAATCTGCCAGTGCCGTTATTTTATAAAGCAAAAGCTTCCCGCCGAAGATTTGCAACAAAGGTGTCCCCAAATTAACTACCCAGAAATGGTCCAAGAAAGTGATTTCTGCTAAAACCTCAGTACACGATTAGACTTTTCCTTTTTTTATTAATAAATGGATGGTTTTTCCCACATATGGCTTTCCTGGAAGCCCTGGCAAGGCATTCTCCGTTACCTACAGACAGTATTGACTGGCAGGAGGGGGGAGATGGCAGCTGCCTCCTCTTCTGCACACTCCATTTCTTATTTAGACATGTGCTTCCAGGTCTAAGCCCCCATAAAACTTCACTCGCTTTAAAGGGAAACAATTGGATGTACAGCTCTTCACAATGAATTTCTCAGTAAGACACTTGCACAGGAATCAAAGTACATTCATTCTCCAGGAAAACCAATTTCCCATTGTAAGCATTTCATTCAGCAGGCTAAACTGACCTGTCTTTATGCAATAGTGCTCAACTAGTGAATCACTAAAGAAAAAAAGAAATACCAAAAAATAAATGAAAAAAAGAAATCATTGAGTTATTTGGTTTAACCTCCCCCCAGGTTTTCACCATAAGCAGCAAGAACCCATTATGCAATTTGTCTTTGACCTTGCTTTCCTTCTCCTCCTTCCTACAGTCCTGGTGCATCACTCAAGAGCCCTGAGAAATCCATGCAACCTGGACCCCCTCAGTCTGCGTCAACAACACGGCCAGGCACTGCAGGATGGAAGAGTTTTTGATGGTCCTCAGGAGCCCATCTCCTCCGAGCCTTCTTAAAGAAGCAGGGGAAGGTTTTTTTGTTTGAAGTTTGCTACCTGGCTCTGATGCCCTCTACTTGCCTTCTGGATTTTATGTACTTATTTTCATAAGCATATTCAGCACCTCTCTGCTTTGCGGTAACCTGCAATGTGTGTCAGGCAGAAGCATCAATACGTTATCAGGTACCATGCGTGTCAGTCCTTAACTTGTACCTGGGTGCAAGCCCAGCCCAGATCAACACAAACAGATAATCTTTTCTATAAGGAAAAAAATCCATCATCTATATTTGGCTTCAAGGCACAGCCAAATGGTTTGTGGTTCTTTTGGCACCTGGACACATATAACAGGAAAAAAACCCTGCTCTTTCATGGATAAGATTTCTTCCCCTCTCTGAAACATTCAGTATATTTTTATCAGTTTTACGCCGTAAAGGTACAAGCCCTTGAGGTCTTTCCTTGTTTACAGCACGTATCTAGCTCTCACTTTTGTATCTATGGAATGAAAATAAACACAAAATGTATTTTTGCACCTCTAATATGAACAGGTATATATTCAGAAGGCGGGGAAGGCAGTAGTCAACATGTGCTGCAGCCTCACGACAGCTCTGTAGGGCAGGAGGAGTTTATTCTGGTGCTTTGATTAGCAAGTCCTGCCCTGGCACCTCCCATTTCATGGAGCTGCTGTGAGACTGGAAAGGACCCGAGAGGCTTTGAGCAACAGTGATTATTGAATTAACTGATCCTGATTAACAGAGATACAATACAACATTGAAATTACATTCCTAGAATGAGGAAATTCAGTATGTAGGGCAAGCCAGAGGCATGAACTGAATATGTAGAAGCACACAAAATATCTGCAACTAGGAGTATCAGTGAGAATCACAAGTATGAAATAGCACATGACCAAAAAATTATAGAACTAACCATACTAAAAGAACAAATGCTCCACATAGCCTCTTAACCTTTCCCCATTGATTTCTATTTGAAAAAAAAAAAAAAATGTATCTCAGTGTTTAATAACTTACGGCTCGTATTTACACAAATTGTGGTTCAGAAGGAAGAAACACTTGAGAGGACCACATTGTCTTGGAGGAGGATCAAAGCCTTCCTTGGTTTTGATGATGATCTGAGAGACCAGCCATCTACACAGAGGTGGGGAGAGGGCTGCCCACGTGTGACCCTTAGTACCGTGAAGAGGAGGTGTTGGGATATTTCAGGTAGACTTGGGAGTTAGCCAAGCCACTAGATGTGTTCACACATTCTGAAAAGGCGCAGGGCAGCACTGCTGCTTCCTACAAGGAATCTGCAGTAGTCTGTGTGTTCCTCAGGTACTGCTGTAATTATTACTGCTCTCTTAATCACGTTATGCAAATAAGCTGAGAAGGAAGGAGGGAGAGGAGGCAGACAATAAAACTGAGGAGTAAAGGGTAATACTTCTGGGTGGTTACAACTTTGCTCTCTGATTGAAATTCCTGGAATTCTCACTTGTTTTTTATCAAAAGGCTTAAAAAGGAAGACTTTTTTTCTTTTAATAAAAATAAATGAAGAAAAATGGGTCTCATTTCCAAGGGATACAATGGAGATCACCTTGTAGTCTGGCAACAGAATTGATATGATTTGCATTACCAAGGATGACTAAATGGAGTGTTAAATTATCTCAAAAAAAAAAAAGATGTAAATTTATATTCATGACATCAACAAGGTTAGAAAGGGGAAAAAGAAAGAGTGAGTCTTTACATGTATTCTTGTACTATACAAGAGTTAATCTTATATTCCATGGGCACTGCACTTCTCCAAAAGGCATCTTCTCCTTTTGCGTGACACCTCTAGGAAGTGATTTGCAATTATATACCCCAGTGCTGAAATGCAGTGCTGCAGCAATCAGCATTGGCTATAAAAACATCAATTATTTCTGATAAATTCATTCTCTGGGTGCATTCTGAACACACACACAGACACACACAGACACACACAGACACACACAGACACACACAGACACACACAGACACACACAGACACACACAGACACACAGTTTAGCAACCTGTAAATCTGATTTTCGAAAGAACACATTTCATTTTAAAGGTTTTTGGGGGGAAAGGGGGAGAGGAGGAAACGGAGGAACTGCCTCATCCATCAGCACTTTGTGCACATTCTGCATTTGCAATTCACCTTCTAGACCAATGTATGGTGGTGGCACAGCATTGGCTCCGTATCTTTAGTCCTCTGAGGCCCAGACACAGGAGGAATTTCACCCAGATCACACAAATCCCTCCCTTCCCAAAGAGCACAAGCCAGTCCCTGTGTCAAAGACCTCCGTGGCCTATGGTCTGCCCCTGCTTTGTCTTTCATGATTTGTCAATGGATTTTTCCCTAGTTGCAATTTTCACATTTTCCTGTCAGTCTTCCATTTTCTCAGCTTTCTGGCAATAGCATACATCTGACAATACCTGAGCTTTTCTCCTCAAAAGAACATAGGAATTAGGACAAGATAGCAACGTTTGGTTAATATCACAGAAAAATAATTGGTGGTGTTGAATGTAACCCTGACATGTCAAAATTCATTAGGTAAATAACATTGTCTGCTTATTTTAATTTTTTTTTCAAAATGGGTAAATCAAATATATATATATATTTTAGAGTGAAATCAGGAAGCTTTGAGTGCTTGAGGACGGCAATACTGGAACATGGTCAGATGCCTCCTTCCTCATACCCAACCTTGCCGTGTCTCCAGTGAAATATATTAAGCCTATTAAACCTGTTGCTCACCTCACTGCCAAGACATTTATTTATATGAGCTGACTGAAAAATATTTTTTCTTTAATTCAGAATATCAGTGAAAAGATTTATTCCACCTCTTTATCCTCCAGTATTTCTGTTTAGAAGTTTATTACTATACTCTATGTGGATGCTACCTTTAGATTTGCAGATACACATTTATGAATAAAATATTTTGCAGACAAGATCATAGATTAAGGCTAACAAATGCAGTAGCGATTTTTTCATTTGTAGTAACACAGTGACCTCTTTTGCATTGCAAATTTCACTGTATTTGGGTTGGGGTGAGAACATGAAATATGCAACATCAAATAAGGATATATAATAAACCAGGAGTAGATATCTGAGGAACAAAGCATCTGAAATTGCCCTTAACTTGGATTTAACAATTTTCAGTATCATACCACCCTGGTTTGGTTCTTAATGAAATCCCAGAATTTACCTTCTGATGTCCTCAAATAACCTCTACATGATGGGTTTGATGGAAGCAATAGCTGACATAGTTTTATGCCATTCATCTCATGTCAGAAGAGCATCATTTTCTGCAGAGCCCTTTCATACCAGTGGACATTAATGACAATCAGCCCTGAAAAGTTTTCAGCAGCGCGGTGCTGTTTGCAGTGAAAGGTAAAATGCCGTATTTAACAACGTGTCCATTAGCAGACCCCTGATGAAAGCTAAAATTAAATACATGCATTCAGATTCTCCCAAACAGTGTTTCCAGCTGCACTGACAAATAACACCTAGCTATTTGCCATGAAGGATATTATCTCTTTATCTCTCTGTCAGAAAGACATCAGCCCAATATTCTCCACCTCTGAATAGTAACACAGAGCAAGAAATTGAGTGTTTTTTACAGACTTGGGGGTGTCTTTGCACATTCCTATCCCCAAATGTTGCTGTTTTCTAAAGGAAATTGAGCCTCTAATGTCTTCTTAAACCACTATCATGGCAGAATAACAGCAGAGATTTAGAGAAGTAAACAATCGGGAAGATGCAAGAAAAAAAATGAAATTATCGCTTTGCATCTGGGACGAGAAAAGTTTGCTGTTAAAAATACATTCACAAATATATATCCAATTAATTTCTATGGAATTAACAGGACCAGAAAAGAAAGAGTGCACTTGGACAATGCTATAATCTTATGGGCTGTGCTCCCTATATTTTAAAACCCAGCGCTTCTTTTTAAGTAATAGTCCTTAGCTGACCTTCATCCTGGGAAAGGACTTTGAATTTCAACCTTTATTTTGCTAAGTGGTTTTTCACTTCAGATGTTCCCCCCCCTTGGACCTTCCTGATCCGTGTTTAGCACCGCAGTTTCTGGTGCTACCCACAGATAACTGATGCTTAGGCAATTATCTAGCCAAACATCCGTGCAGCCAACATGTAGTCAATTATTTTAATATTGTCTTTTAAATGAATCACTCTAATCATTCTGGCTGCCTACCTCTGAGGCCAAATTAACTTGTCAGCATCTTTTGTATTTTAAGGGTCAATTTTAGAAAGGTCTCAGCAATGGCCCAAATCCACTCCCATTGAAAATAATGGCAAAACTCCTGGGATCCTCACTAGAAGCAGGTTTTGGCAACTACAGAGCATTTATGAAAATTCCAGCCTCCAGGACAAAATGTCCTCACTATTTTAATGGTCCCCTCCTCTGTGGCATTAAAGAGATACCCACCTGTGACACCTGTAGAGCACTAAATCAGTGTGCCTTGCCTGTACTCCTGCTCTGCATGGCAACATTACTCTCATTTTGCACTCCACAATTGCCTGAAGTCATTACTCCTAAATCCCTTTTCCTCCTCCAACTGATTATCTATCTCTTAGATTATTTCTGTTGCAGTTGTTTTAACTGCATATTATGACAACCTGAGTTTTTACTATGTTGGCCAGGCTTCTCCCTCTTTTTTTCAGTTTGTTGTTTTGTTGTTTTTTTTCCTCCAAAGTGATGCAACCCTTCACAATTTAGAAAAACCTTGCCTTAATCTGCTATTTACCCTATCTTTCAGTTCATTAAATAAAACAAGGTTTAACACTAATCCCCAAAGTACCCCTAATGCCTATTTCTCTCCAAATTGATACATTTCTTTTTGTCCTTCAGCCAGGATGGGCTCCATGTAATCATGCTCACAGCCAGCTTCCTTCACACTTCTTTTCCAAGTAGGATTTTGTGAGGCTTGGGAGTTGGACTGTTATAAAATGTCGAATTATAGGTACCACCTTTCCTCTAATGACTAGTTTTGTAATTTTAATGACGAGGCAATCAAGCCAACAATGGCTTGGCAAACCTCCTCTCCAAGGGATCTAAATTTCAACCTTGGGTGTACAAGGCTGGGAGAACAGATCTACACACAGCAAAGTGTTCATTTAAGCCACCTATTATCTGGGTTTTATTTCATAGCAACAGTTAGGATCTCCAAACGGAAATATCGTGCTACATGCTGGAACTGAGAAGCGACACCTTGCTTAATGGTAATTCTAATAAATTACTTAAAAGTCTAAATCAAATACAGGGATATGCAAACTAAAGGCACAATCAGGGTTTATCTATAAAGGAAAAAGAACTTGGGATACTTATCCCACAAAATTACATAATATAGAAACCCTTATCAAGAAGCAATGTTTGTTTACATGGGACATTAAATGCTGATGATGGATATGAAGTCAAAGCAGAAAAGGTGTTCCTGAGGAAAATCCTCAGCTGTGGATATTCCAAATGGTTTTTCTTAATTATTTTTTTTTCTGAATTAGCTTCTTTCAGTTCACACTGGAATAAGATCCATTTAAACAAAAAGGTGCTCGGCACAGAACTGTCCACACAAAGTTACAGCAGAACATTTGAAAGTCAGATGGTACCTCTGGAGTTCATATCATGAGTTCTGTTGCCATTGCCCTACCAGGTAACCAAGCCAAGAGGCAGTAAAGACTAGAAATTCAGGCTCTGAACTCACGACATGCAAGAGGTGTCCTAAATATAAGAGTCTAGGTGGTCTACCCTTTGTATAGGTTTCAAGGTACTTACAGATTTTATCACATCAGTATTTCTTACGTTACTTCCTCAGGGACTGAAGGCTCAGGATTACTGGCTACTGTTTATCTACTTTTCAAATATGACTGTCTCATTTCTTCTCATGTTTTCCCATTCGTCTTCAACTAAAATAAGAGACAGAGGTGGGCAGGTCAGATTTAGGGAGCTTTTGGAGCAGCTGCCACCTCAAGCTGCACATGCTGCTCTGCACATATGGAATCAGCGGGGTCCAGCAGCATCCTCACAACCACCCACCTTTCCTGATCGGGCCATCCAAGGCAGCAAATGCTTCCCAAGGCAGCCTCATGCCCTGTTCCATGGTCACCTCTGTTAGAGGGCTAAGGCAGTGGTTGACTTTTCCCCACGCTTGGCTCTGGGGCAAGGAGCTGCACCTTGTGGTTCTCCACCAGCTCTCTTCTGTGGTTAAAGCTCTGGAAGATCTGGAAATGGATCTGGTTCTCACCCAGTTAGCACCTTCAGGACAGCTTCTTAGTTTTCCTGATAAGAAACTGCAGTTCATAACCTGTGGGCAACTGCACTCATCCTCTGGCAGACATCTGAGCTGGGAAGTCCCCCTCCTACCCTCCAGAGCACAGTGTCCCCTGGTGTCCGGTTTCTCCATAGTGGCTCCAGGAATATTGCACCCTCACACTGCTCTAAGTACTAAGAAACCTATGGGGCTGTGCTGCAAAATGCAGCTGATGACATTTAAATCAATGTGTCAAGCAAGCCAGAAACAATTTGCCTTCATCAAAGAGCTCAGACAGCCAGGAAGCAGAGTAGAAATCTCACATTGATTCAAAATAAATAGATAAGATTTCCCATAATTTTTCTTTTCCATTATATTTAATCCAGATAAGGTAATCATCCATTTAATTTCTTTTTCTTTACAAAAATAGACCACCTCCTACCACCACACACACGGAGACAAGGCAGGCAATTTATTCTTTAACATATTTTTCCTGAACTGACCATGACCTCGCTAGGTGTAGATTTCTCTTCACTTGACATTATCACAGAGTGAAAGAGTAGTTTTACCTTGCACATAAGACTTAAAAAGAGTAAGTCATTGATCTTGGTTTTCATTTCTGCCACAAAGGAATGCACAGGCATTTTTTCTTCCACAAATGCGGATTTGGGAAAAAGCCAGCTTTACTTCCCTGGTAATATACACCACTGGTTTGTGTGTGACTGGCAACTGATGCTCCTGCCTGTGAAACAGGAGAGCAGTGGTATTTGTCATGGCATGCCTCTGACATTTTCCACAGCAAGGGGCAGATAATATCAAACTCTTGCTCATCCATTCCATTTCCTGGGGAGAAACAGACTTCAAGAAATAAACTCAAGGAAAAATAGACTGTTAGACACTTGTCCAAAACGCTGCAAGAAAAGAACAAAGCGTTCATAAATGTATCAAACTGCAGGAATGGTGTTTATCTTTGATTTGCCCTTGTCAGCTCTTGTATGTGCAATTACACACCACCCTCTGCTAGGGCAAGGCTTGGCCCCAGGGTCATGCTGAAGCAAGAGGAGATTTGGGTTTAGCTCTCCAACAGACACTCCCAACAAAACTTCCACACTGAGAACAAGACACAATGTCTAACAGTTTTATTGTGTCACCTATTGGCAATGAAAAGGAACATCAGTGAGAGCAGGGTGGTTGACCATCCTAAGGGGGGGGAGGTCTATGGATTACTAACTCCCCATGCACCAAATCCTCTGGGCAACAGGAAGAGCCGGAGATTTCACTGTAACTTTAAGCATGCCCAAATCTATAGGGCAGCCCAAGGACTACAAGCTGTGCTACAAAGAGCCCGTGCTGGGCGAAGTATCTTGGAATAGGGCTGAAGTTTAATTCCTAAAAACGCAGATTCCCCAGAAGACTGACCTTTCAGCCCATGTAAGACCCCCCCCACAGGACCTTCAGGTGGACAAGCAGCATTTTGTGTTAAGCATTTGCAGTGTCAGCCCATTTGACTAAGCAGAGGCTGGATCGTAAATTCATCCTAGAGCTTCAGCTTCTGCTGCTGAGGGCAGTGAGCCAAAGGCTGGCAACGCCAACATTAGTGCTTGGCCAAGTCCACCGACACAGCGGGATCGGTCCCGTTCTCTTGTGATCATTCCAATAGTATTTCTCTCCTTTCCTAAAACATGTCACTTTAAAGCAAGTACATAGTACCAATGAGCAATAGAGAAATCTTTTATAACTAAGGCACCATTATTTTTATTGTATCTCCTACAGTTCATTTTCTAATAAAGTACCTTTTACTCTGGGTTGTTTCAGGAATTGTATGCTTACTTGACAATTCACAACAGTTGCAACCTGAAGCCATAATTCAGCCACATAAACCCATAATAAATAATAAATCCCGAGTCTCGTACTCTTTGCCCTAACCCTCTGCGAGTTCAGGATGTATTTTTTTTTATTCTCTCATTACGATCACCTCCTTCTTTCATTTAGTGCATTTAGTCCCTAGGCTGCAGAGCCATAAAGGTTTA
Organism: Baryphthengus martii; assembly: GCA_013396935.1. NCBI lineage: Eukaryota > Metazoa > Chordata > Aves > Coraciiformes > Momotidae > Baryphthengus > Baryphthengus martii. Next base: position 419,352 of record VWZK01013292.1, read on the forward strand.
TACCCATGCTAACCTTCACAGGCTGGAAGCAGTTTCACTGAAGTATACAGTGTGCAAAACTAAACATGTGTAGCTGTAGTTTGTAAACTCTTTGCAACAGAAATTAGTTTTCTGCGTATTTGGACACTGTGTTGTACATGTAGCTGTTGATGTCTACGAGAAGCATGTAAAAATCTCTAAACTGTAAAAGTGTAATTATCTAATAGTAATAATCCTGCATAATCTGCCTGTGTGGTGCATGTTCAAATATAGAACATGCATGACTTAGTTGCGGTTTCTAAAGTAGAGAATCTAAGATTTAAACAGGAATCTAACACAAGAGATAGCTGTCAAGAAAACAGAGAAGTGCAAAATGACCCAGAGCTGAACCTCAAAGACCTTCCATCTATCTATATAAATATTACAAGACCCAATGCCAGAATTTCTGCATCACAAGCACACCAAAATGCCACAATAACAGGGAAATTACTGAAGTGCTAACCTACAGTAAATCAAATTAAGTCTTCACCACTTGAATGTTTTTGAAGGAATGTGTTTTGCAGGTAGTTACTTTACTTAGCATTACAAATTTAAGTTAGAGTATGTTGCATATAAGCACATCCATATTTCATGAACCTCTACATAGCTTCATAGTATTAACATATAAGTGGTATAGATTCCTTCCCTGCCTGTAATGGCAGAGTGTTTTCATTTTAATGATCTTTGATATTATGCAGATGACAGGAATTCACAAGATCATCAGAACTTGTACCTTCAAAATTTCCTCACCATATTTCCCCCCCCCCTCCCTGGATGTACTGTGTGGTTTTGGGATGATTTTTCACGTGGGCTCGTATCTCCCAGCTAAACTCTGATAGGCGCCAAGTCCATAGCACCTTTGTAGCACTAAAGGATCATGAATTGTAGGTAGGTTAGATGCCATGGAACAGAGCACTGGGTTTTGGCTAGTTTACAGCTGGTGGCCTTCAGATAAGTCAGTATTGTCCGATTTACCCCTAGCTGTTCCTTTTTACCCCTGTCTGAGTTTTCTGAGAGAGATTAAGAGGAACCTTGATTGAATATAAATGATGTTTTCATATGGTAATATATTACTTGGCTAGGACTGAATGTTCAGTGGTACGAGGTGCATTTGAGACATAAAAGAAAACAAAAATCCTTGCACTGAAGAATTTATAGCCTAAAAGAATGAGCTCTGGATTCTCTCCAAGGAAGAAAAAAAAAACAAACCCTTTGGGAATTTATCCAAAGATATATTTGCAAGAAAGATTTTCAGGATATTGCATCTCATAACAGTAACATCTAGGAAACTCTTGAACTCCCACCACATTGTCTGGGTGTGAGGCGATGCTGCTCCTGATGCTCACCTTGTGAGAATCCCACAGCAGAGACAGTGCGAGTCAGACCATGTAGAGGGGTAAGTGTACAGCTCATTTTAAAACACTGTTGAAACTTAGTGTTATATGTGGAAGCCAGTGCTGAAGGTTTGGGGCTTTCTTCTCTGTGTCTTCCCAGGAGGAGATTGGTCAGAGAAGGAGACCCTGAAACATGCCACCCTTTCGGTCACGCTCATCACTCAGAACAGATGCTTAAAAAGCTTTTAAAAAGAAAAAAACCCAAAACAAAAACAACATCACAAACCACCAAAGCCAACAAAAAAACCCCTCCACGCTCTCCTTTGTTTCCAGGTCCTCCAATGCAGCATTTGTACTGCAGTCTCTTGAGTGCAAACCTGTCTGCATCCATGTCCCTGAAGTAATGTGCTTCATGCTGGGCATCTGTTCTGCTCAAATGTAAGAAGCAGTTTTACTTGAAGCCTTTACTCTGCTACTATTTTATATGTGGCATTGCTGGGTCAAACAGCCTGCTGCAGGGTTCATGCTTCTCCTGGGCATTGCTGTGCTTTCATGCCCCACACCCACATAAGGGATCCAGTAGAGTCCATCTCTGTGTCAAAATCATGGGAACCAGGGAAGAACTTGGCCACGATGTCTAAAAAACTGTACATAACCTGTGTGGAAAATGAATCCAGCTCAGTGGAGCATGCGTTGCTAGCTAATGGCATATTACACCCCATCTATTTGCTTTTACCATCTTTTAAAACAGAATTATGTTAAACACATAGTTAGAGTGGGATTTGAAGGAATGTTCAGCCTAATGTCTCCCTGTGAGCAAAATCCCTACCTGCAAGGCTTCAGGGGAAACAGCACTACACAAAAATAAGGAATGTTGAAGAGGACAAGCTGTTGAAAGGATGCCCTCTTTATTACCAGTATGTTGAACATGTGCTGTCAGTGTTTTATATGTGACTATATCGGTTTAAACAAACAAGAGTCTGGTGTAGAGCAGAAAAGCTGACAGAAGGAATGATTTAAGATGAACCATCCTTCAGCAACCACTTAAGGGCTGTTCAGAGACAAGCCCTGGGTAATTGGATCGCAGACTCCACCTCGAGCGCCCGCCGAGCCGCAGAACTAGCTCTAGCCAAGCTCACAGCCGGGGAACTCAAAGACAAAAAAAAAGACAAAAAACCATCAGCAAGGCTTAACAGGTGGCCCTGGTATTAGATGAGCTGGACTTATCTGAGGCAGAGAGGAGGTTTTAGATGAGACAGATACATATAGACCAGGTTGTTTTAAAAGCACTTTCTATGCTTTGCTCCTGCTGCAAATTATAGAGGGTGCCTCTGTGTTAGTGTTTTATGGCAGATCAGCAGTGCAGTGTTGGACTACACCTTTTGATCATCCCCACTGCTTTGGTTCACATCACAGAGCAGTCCCCAAGGATGTAAATTTGAGAATGAAACAATCCTGGAAGACATACTCCAGGGGCAAGTACTATACTCCCAGCTCTAACAGACGTGCAGTCAATAGAGCCGAGTTAGAGATATCTGAGATCAACGTCCCTTGAAATTAACACTGAGTGGATGGTGGGTTCTCAGCAGCAACTGCTTTACTCTGTAGGTCTGTTCCATTTGGACTGCACTGTTTCCTGATGTAACCAAGCCATACAGATGGTACAAGAGTCCATGTATATAACACACAGATTCCCTAAAACAGATTGCTGAAGGAAAGCAGCTCAGTTATCCGGTGCTAGTTAGACATGACCTAAAACTGGTGCATTCCGAGCAATATATCCCCCTCTGTAGTCTTAACCAGTAGTGAATGATCAGAGAGAGAATACAAGTGTCACCTCTTTAATCCTCTTCAGTACAGTTTACTCAACAACAGGATTACCCCTTCTTACCTTCTTTGAAAGAAACTCACACCCACAAATTCCAGCTGCATTCAACACATGAGCAACAGCGCTGGGAACCATGGAGTGGGCTCAGCCAGAGCTTTCTAGGAGGACTGCTGAGTGGCTACAAAGCCCTTTGAAGCCCAGAATCATCTTTTTAGAAGCTTAAAGTTATATGTCTCTGCTATGACAGTTACTTAGATTTCACAGTAAGTATCCTTTTGATATAAACAAGCATATTGTTTGGTCAACAGTGAAATTGTTTGGTGGAAAGCTCCAGTAAATGAATGCTGCCAACTCTGCCTGTCCTGTAGCACAGAAGCCAAAAAAGGTTATCTAGTGCAGGGAAGAGGCTCTGAAGACAAAAATAATAAAATATAACTATGTGTCTCTTGTAAGCAAAAGAATTATAAAAAGGAGGTACTTATAAATAATGAAAAATTGTTTGCATGCACTCTCTGGTAAGTCTGCATCAATCCCTCATTAGATTTAATTAATAATAATGTTGCACTAATTGATCCTACTATCCAGAGCTGTACATTTAGAACGGAAGTAAAAATTCTGTTAAATACATTGCAGGACATTTGTTCTTGAACAAGCTACCTTAATTAAGCAGCTGCCCTTTCATAATAAATCAGAGCCAAACCTGAAGCATTACAGATGTAAACACCATTAAGTAGATCCAAAAGTCTACTCTAGATCCAAAGAGACTAATCAGCAACATCAATAATGTCCCGGTAAGAGGGAAAAAAAAAAAAAAAAAAAAAAAAAAGGGAGAACTTTCCAATGGTCAAGCAAGTAATGTGTCACCTCTGTTCATTTTCATCTTCTCTTTACCCTCCTAAGAGTCGAGTCATATTGAACACGGCATTAAAACAGGAACCGCTGAGGTCCTGAAGCACCATGAATTGACTCCATCTCTCCTTGGCCCAAGAGCAGGAACCCAGTGCCCACCTACAGGGACATTTTTCACAACCTATTATGGCCACCTGAGCCCAAAGTGGCTATAAGCAAGCAGCCCAATCTGCTCCAAAACTTCTCCAAAGCCTCCAGATGTCATAAAGAGGAAGAAATATCAAATGATAAAACCTCTCATCACACACACACTACTAAGTTTAACCACGGCACCAGGAAGGTAATATTTGAAGTTTATAGAAAGCAAATTCAAGTAAGCTCTAAGTCAATCAGAAGTGACTGAAAACTGCTTTGGTCCAAGTACGTATTCAAAAAGGTCACAGCTGGTGTACTTATCCTTGCTAGACTTAGCACGCGTTCAGCTGTACGTTTAAGTCTGCCAAGAGCTGAAGTACACTCAGAATGCCTAAGTAACTGCCACTGTAGTAAGAAAAAAAAAACAAACCAACAAAAAACCCAACCCAAAACCAACAGCACAAAAAAAGGACTCACAAAAAATATCAGAATTTAATGATACTTCAAGTTAGTGTGCAGGAAATAATTATTTTGGGAAAGTAGTCAAAAGATTTCTCCCCCCCTAGAAATTCCTGTCTGCAGAGACAAACTCAGTTAGAAATACAAACAAGAATTTCTATTGAAAGGGATCACATGTGAATGATAATATGTTGGAAAGGGAATAAGAAAAAGCCTCCAAAAAATTTAATTATACCTCAAAGGGAGAGCAAAATCAATAAATACTATTTCTAAAAAAAAAAAAATAAAGTAATAGTGTCCAGCAGCAAAGATTCTGGATATAAAATAAATGAGCAAAAATACTGTGTTATAAGAACGGTAATTTCAGAGTTTTGCTATTGTTAGGAGAGCAGGTTCTTTTATTTATTGTCATCACCACAGCAGCCTTCACCTATCTCTTTCCAAACAATAGGCATTACAATAGTCTCCCTCAGTTACACCCTGTGCTAAGGACAAGCAGCCCCAGCCAACTGCAGTGATGTGACAGAGCACAGCTCGAAAGGCAAAATCATAAAGATTTTAATGGTGACCTCCAGTACTAAAACAGGCTGTAATGAACTCAGAATCTATAGGGGTAGAGATTACTCTGGACAGAGTAAAAGGCAAGGGGAGAGGTTAGTTTGAAATGTCAGGAATATTAGTTGCAGAGAAATATAGTAAGTGAATCAATGAGAATAGAGCTACTGGGTAAAAGGATTAAATGGCTAATAAAAGGGATACACTACTGACCTCCAACATAGGAAGGAGCTGATAATGAGATAAGTAAAGCTTATGAAGATAATAAGGGTATAATTATGGTCGAGTTCAGACTTCTAAGTGTATATTAGGAAACCCTCGAGATATATATAGACATAAATTTCTGGATAGCCAGTAGTAAATGATTACATTTTAGTCCAAAGTGTAAGAGGCTCAAATGATACAAAAATATGGCCAGATTTGAGTTTAACCTATAACCCAAGAGTAGAACTACATGAAATATTTTACACTTTTTTTTTTTAAGAACGTACAAGAAGGCACTGAGATTATGCAGCCACTTATCTGCTGCAATTTCCCTCACCACCTGGCCACACTTAAATGGGGACCGTAAATGTACAGAGATGAAATGCGAAACAGCCTTTACCTGACAAACGTGTAATCCAGAGACCCAAGCATGCCAAGGCAAGGATAGGCAATGGGACAGGGTGAGTTTCTTGCCCAGTTCTTATCTTATGAGCTGACTCTCATAGCTGACATTTACTGCAGGACAACAGCGTATATGGGGTTGAATCCTATAAAATCACCCCTTAGCTTCCTGCTAGGAACTTCACTGCATCCCCATTGCCGTGCATTTTGTTTCTTTTTTTTTAATTTAATTTTTAAAAATATGAAGCAAGGGATACCATCTACTGCTGAAGATGCTAAATCAGACAGATTACCCAACAGTGCATGACAAATGCCACGTTTATTGGAAAAGCAGAAGTAAGATTGCAGGGTCACACTTTTAGAGTGACTTCATCTCAGGCTCCCACATCAATCCTGCAATCAGCTGACACTGAATAGTAGGGTTTGATTTCTTATCACCTAATTTGTGGGTGAAAGCAACAGCCTTATACTGAGAAACCCTGAGCATTTACAGTTCCCATCGACTTCATTTATACTTGCTATTTGTGCTTACAAATCAGGGAGATGCTTGATCTTTAAGTTCTATAATTTCCTCCTGCAATTGGTTGTACTCACAAAATTGCACCTGCAGTTGATTGCCAGAGCAGATTTGAGGGCGGTTTTGAAGATGCAGTGTATGATTTCAGAAAAGCTAACTTTCAAGGGATATTAGAAGAAAGCAAAAAAAACAACCAACAAACCGAAACAACAGCCCACATAAAAATGGGAGTCATGTTTTAGCAAAAACGACAGGTACATGATTGAATAAAACCACAGTGACAGACAACACAAGGTCTTAATAGATACAGCACACGCTTCTACCTGGAAAATACAAACAAACATAGCCCAGAGAAACACTTTTCCGATGAGCCATCAATCAGAAAGTGGCAATAAAATAAGTAAAAGAAAGAAATGCAGATCTCAAATATTACCATCTAAACTCTATTTGTCCTAGCCAGAGCATAAACAACTGCCTACAATCTCTCACGTGTGCCACTGTGCATACAAGTGAGTGACTTGCATGGACAAATGACAACTTAATTGCATAAGCTGTAGTTGTGTTGTGCGTGTGCCATTTCCAACATTCCACATCCAAATCAGCTATAACACCAAGTGTATGCTTCTGCAGCTATACCGCTAAAAAAAAATTCCATCCTTCCATTGCTTGGTGTGGCTCTAACTCCTGGGAATGTGTAATGAAAAGATTAAGCAAGGTTTTTATTCTAAAGGCCTTCTCAGGTCACCAAAAAATACAAAAAAAAAAAAATATAGAAGAGACAGTTGATGGTAAAACAACTTAACGAATGTAACACCGCTTATTAATACAGTACAAGTACGTGCTGTGAAAGGGGCAGGTGGGAGCTTACTGGGAGGACAGAGCAGTGAATTATTTAAGTAGAGTATATTTTAGGACCATAAAAACCGCATCTAAAAAGAAAAAGCTATTAAGCCACTTTGTCCATACTCTGCCTGTAACCCAACCAACCCCCTTAGTGCTGAGCCAGATCATTCATTTTTAATGCTTTCTTCACTGCTCTTAGATGTTCCGTATGGTGGAACCTTTCCCACTTTGGGAGACAATTCTACTCTACAAAAAAAAAAAATCATAAAGTACCCACAGAAGGAACTTAAACCAAATCTCTTCTCCTGCCAGCATCCCATGGCTGCTCTTCTATTCTTTTTGAAACATCACACTGCAGAGATACCTTCAAAGGGGCACAGTGAAGAACTACAGCAAACTGTAAAAAAACCTTGTAGTCAAGAACCATCCTTCAGCTCATCTTCCACATAACTTATTTTTCCAGATCGTGGCAAGACAAGAAATGAAAACTTGAATAAGAAAAACTTCAGGGAAGGTGAACTCCAACTTAGTATGAAACATGAAAATTGGAGGGACACACAGGAGACCGGTATTAATTCTCTTAAACCTCAATGTCAGCTGTGTCGTTTCCAACTCAAAAGCATCTTTGTGCACCCTATCTGCAGACTCCACTTTGGATCTTAAGTTCACTTTGCTTTCTTCTCCTATTTGCTCTCTTTCCACACTCATAAATGGCAAAGGAATTTTAAGTCAAATTGGGCTCCCAATCACCGATTCACCATTTTTAGAGGATTCCTACAAACATAAGTCATTTTTGCTTGTGTGCACAAGAAAGAGCACGCATGCTAAAGCTAGTACCCAACTCTTACCTTGTACTTATGCCTTGTTTCCAGCACTGATTAAGCAATAACAAAGAAAAAACCCCATTGTCTGCATGGACAGAGCCCAGAGTACAAAGAGAGGTTCACATTTCGCCAAGAAGAGTTTGACTTTACAGAGTAAGACAGTGTTTTAAATAAGAATAACGAAGAAATAAGAATGAGAAAAAAATTTCACTGTGCAATGGCCTTTTGGGTCAGGAAACAAGAATGGGCTGAACTTCTGAAGGCTAAGATCACCTCTCATGGGGCAGTCTTTGCCCTCTCGTTCAGATGTGCGCAGGACAAATTTTGCAAGCTGGGTCCCAACTAGATTTGGTTAGCAAACCCAGTATTCTTTTGGGGGAAAAAAAAAAAAAAATCCATGAAAAAGACTAAACAAACATCAAACTTATCCCAGGACATTTTCATGTTTGTGATTTCAAGAAATGAATAATTAAAAGTAGCTGGAAGAATTCAGATGAAAACTGTGGGTTTATTTTATTTTTTAAAATCAGCTCCAATACTGAGGTAGCTCATCAAATAACACCAGGGAGAGGAGCACAGGCAAGGCTTTCATGCCATTTACAGAGCTTAGTTTGCTTATTTCAAGAGGGAAGTGAGCCAGGGAGCAAGGCTCTTGACCCTGTAAGCATCTAGCCCTGAGGTTGAGAGCAAGTTGGGTTCTTAATCACCTGCTTACAAGCTGTTGAGTTCATAGTCTGAACTTAAATAGTCAGGCTTTGAAGCTCTTTATTTTACTACATCAATTAAAAAAAACCCAAACAACAGAACAGGGATGCAGATTATTCATGAGACTTCAAAACACTGCCTATTTTTTTATTTTTTTTTGCATCTCTTTATAGGCACAAAAGGAGAAACAAGCTTCTTAATTCTTATTTGTCTCCATATTTTGCCTTGCACTTTTGAACGCTGCACAGGTAAACCCCCAGGGCTGAATTTTCTTTGCTTGGCACAATGGATCATAAGACATACAATTCCCATTATTGTTAATGGCAGTTGTGTGTCAAATTACTACACGTGGCATTTAGATGCCATCCTCTGAGCTATCTACTTTCTTCTTGCAGTACAAGCATCTAGAAAAATACACCAGGACGTTGTTACTTTTGAAGGTTGTTAGCTGTGAAAGTTTGTGAAATAATAAAATTGCTGAAAGTTGTCATTACCTTAATACCAAAAAAACTACATGTAATTTTTGCTTTTTACAGCAGAGTCATCAGTACTTTATTCTGTGAAGAAGTCCAGAAACTGCCAGGAAGCAAAATCTAAAGTTGATCCATAGACCATCATCAATGATAATTCCAAGGAACTCTGCTAGAGGTTAACATCATTATATAAGACATAAAACACTATTGAGAAAGACTTAAAATTATTTTTTTTTTTTTCATCTAGTAATATCTTCCACAGAACCAGCCTGGCCTTGAAACTGCAGAATGAATGAAACAGCAAGAGCCGTGGAAAGGGTAGTCACAGTTAAAGGCGTACATGTTACTGTTGTCTTTGACATGGTGGAATCAAAGCCTCTTGTTTGCGCACGAGGACAGCTCTTCTCCTCCAGCATCACACAGCACCCATGCAGCCTGCCCTGGGACGGCGCAGGACTAGCCCCACTGCCACACTGAGCACGCCCCAAGTGCAAGGCACAGGCAGCAGAAGAGGTTTCTTATCAGTTCTTATCCTCTCTTTTGAGAGGAGTATGAAAAAATTGCTGTTAAACCCTCGAGGTGTCTTTTCCTCCCTTCCTCCTCTATGCTCTACAATGTTTTCACACTCTGCCTGTGCAATTTCTGTCAAATTACTGATGTACAAAGAAAAATTTAAACAAAATGTACATCTGCTTATAGCTACACTCTGTGTTTTGTTTAAAGCGTAAGGAGGCATCTGTAAGGGGAATAGACAGGTTACTGCTCCAAGCTATGAAATATTCATAAAAACACCAGTGTGCTGCCTCACCTTTGCTCCTTCAAACAGACGTGGCTTCGACCGCCTCCCCAGAGCCAAGTTCCAGTGTCAGAGAGGACAGTAAGTAGCTTATTGTCGTCAATATATGATTATGTCATCTCTCTTACCTCTCTCCTATTAAAGAGACTAAAGCCTAGATGTCTGAAAATCCCTAACTTGAAATGAAGCTGGGGGATTTCCTTCCCCATTGCTAAAGTAGCTCAATTGTACGATGAGCTGAATGGAGACTCACAGGAAAAGGTTCTGCAGCTCTTTTGCAGAAATCCTATTTAAAAGGTCTCAGAGCAGGAATTCTTCAACGCAGCATTTATCTTCATGCAGGTGGAGGAAAGAGACCCCACTGCCACTGGTGCTCTCCTCTTGATCCACAGAAAGAGTGGCTTAGGCAATATTTGTTTCTAAACTCATAGTTTCCTTCACTGAAACTTCAGTGACAACCGTACCTGAATAAGCCTGAAAATCTACCACGCTGCATCCTCAACATCACAAACCTCATGGCCTCACCCATCTTGGAAAAGAAACAGATCATTTCCTTCCACAACACTCTAAAAAAACCAAACGAAACCAAAACAAAAAACAAAAAACCCCCAAAACACATCTTTGCAGAATCTGTCTTGTCTGCTGGTCCCAAGTCAACTTCTGCTACTAAAAAGCCAAATTCCTGTTTGCAAGCATTGCATCCAGATGCAAATCCTCTCTGACCTGGTTGGCCAGCTAGAAACTACAGGGAGTAAGAATCCAGGCCAAACCCCAGTCAGCATTTGAGACCCGCACGTTGTCAAACACACAGGTCTTGAAAGATCTCTCTAGAGCAATAAATAGTGAGATGCAGAGCCTCCTGAGGCTGTAGATCACACCAGCTTCTCAAGAGGATGGTTGAACTGTTCACTGTCCTAAAGTCCTTGGGAGTTTACAGTCCTACATTAATATCTAAATCTTTTCATTCGAAGAGATACTTGATGATGGATAGTATAAATTAGTTTAAAGTAACTTTTTGTCAGCCAGAATTCATGATATAGATAAATTTAAGCAATACCTTTTTAAGTGCTTCTGAATTAACATTTTCATAGTTCCCCCTCCCCGGAACCTGGGAGAAATAAAGATCTACTGGTGATTATTTTCCTACTTTTTTATTGTCCCAAGTGGACTTTTTTATTATTATTATTAAGATCCAGGGTAGAAGATACCTGATTTATCTAGCTGACATATTAATGGCCACTAACCTGAGAACATTTTTCTTTCTTATTTTCTGAAATAGATATTCTAAAACCTGTCAACTCTTGTTTTAGGAACAGACCAAAAATTCCTTCTGAAAGCTTTCTCAGGTTTAAGAAACCACGGATTTGAGGAAGAAAAGAACAGTCAGACTTCTGTTTCAAAACATTGGCCTAAAAATGGCTCTCATGAAACTCTCAAGTCTCTGGCTCTTGGGTGCTTCACACAGATTTCCTTGGGTCACATTTTTCATAAGAATATCCAAAGCTGTACTCACATTATTGGCCACTGTTAATCGCCTTTATTTCAGATGAGTCATTTTTTGACTTTTATTAGGAGGTGGGAAAGTCTCTTTCATCTAATTCCCAGCATCTTCATTCATGCATGACAACTTCTCTCCGTTCCCCGCCTCTGCAGTATGTGTGAAACAAGATGTCTCAAAGTCTAATTCTAGAATTCAAGTACTGAGCTGAAAACGCTGCTGAAGTTTCTCATATATTTTTGTAGCAGAGGCTAAAATTATTAATAGTCATAAAACACAGGGCCCTTTGCCCATAGCTGCTTCCCAGGTGGAGATAGTGAACTTTACAAAAAATTGGCTTCCAACTATTTGAAGTGCTTAGAGAAGAATAAGGGGTCTAATCTTTCAAGGACATACATAACTTAAGCCTTGTGCCTGCCAGCAAGCTTCAATAGGACAAGTTAGGTGGAGAGATTTAATTGTACGTCTGGGATGTTGCAGAATCAAGGCCTAGGCTCCAGTGGTTGATAGATGATCTAAATTGCGAGAGTTCATGGAACTGGTTAAATAGCTCTTCCCAAATGCAGCCTGACTTCTGCCTGGTAAGATGATAATGGCAGTGTCACTTAGCATTCGCTTGTCTGCAAAAGAGAATTGGAAAGGAAAAGGAACTGAGGGCTGAGCAGAACAGAAAATTCACTGTATTGTGAAGAGACTGAGGATACGTTTCCCTGCCAGGACTGCCTGCCTCAACATTTCTGACTGCCCAAACTGAGACATCTGCCTGGACACTTTCCATGAAGAAAGGGCAGTGTTTAAGGACAGACCAGAGGTGATCAGGCAGTTTAAGGATGTAGATCAGTTCCATTAAGTGCTCGTTAAAGCTGGCTGAGGACTTTAGGTGCAGCATTTTTCTGTTCAGAAACATTAGTGTGCCAGAAAAGAAAACACTGTTTACAGCAAATTCATCAAAATGTTTGTTGGGGAAGGTTTTTACCTTCCAAGATGATATACCTTGAGAGAAAGAGGTAAACAGCTAATTGGACTGCTCACCTAACAAGCAGGAAATACATGTTCCTATGATCTTGAAAACAGAAATCTGTTCTCCCACATCCCAGTGGCATTTCCCTGCCACTTCTCTGGAGCAGAACTTCTCCAGGATCTCTGTTGGGACTGCTCTGTGTGGAGTGGCAGCTGGATAAGCACATGGTAGCTCAGCCCAAGCCTGGCTTTAACTCTGATCTCCCATATCCTGGATGAGTGCCTACCATCACAGAAACGCTCCTTCTGCAGTCACATTCTTTGAGCTTTTATTTTGGGTAAAATCTCAAGAATATGCCACAGTAGTTCCACTAATGAATTAATCCTCTTAAACCCTTGATGGACCAGAGAAAGTATTTCTCACCACATCCACTGCACATACAGCTATTACCTGAACATCTGCCCTCAATTTTTTTTGTTCAACAATCTCTGCAGAGGCCTTTTCTCCTCTGCAGAGATCTGCCCTCTGTATTCAGATTAAGATTTCCTCAAAGGAGTTTCCTCTTCTTGCCTGTACAGGGTGTCACCTGGCTCTGAATGCACTACAGTCTCACCAGTCACTACTGGATTTACTGGGCAGTCCAACCTACATATGTCCTCAAGTCCTTTTTTTGGCAGACGATTATTACAGAACCTTTTCATATTGCAGAGAAGGTAAACTAGAACATGGGAAAAAATATCCCATCCTCATTTTCGCTTCAAAATACTTCTGTTTGGAGATAGAGAAACATGTTAAAAGGCTGGCCTAGTTGTGCAGCTGGAAAATAAGCGAGTCAAAATTTCTTTTTGTGTGTTTATTTGATTTCAGCAGGGCCATACAGCAGAAACGAATCTGGCTTCAGTTTCTTGCACATATACGGTCTCACTTAGAAAATTTGCTTACATTCTGGAAAACCTCTTTGTTTTCGGTAAACCCCCAATTGTTCTCCTGGGGGAAGTTTCTGCTAAACGACATATCTTTATTCACATCAGTTAGAGTTTCTAAGAATAGGTTTAATTAGATTTAGACATCCCACTATCAAAAAGGTTAAGTTCTTCTTCATTAGGAACGACCTCATCTTGTCTCCAATCTCACTCTGCTATCATCTTTAACGACACACCAGAGAGGCATCAGTCGTATCATGACTGAAAAAGCTGTTGGATGACTTGTTTATAACTAAAGCTTTAATTCATTAAATAATGGAGAAAACAACTTTTTAATGCGAGTTGTGTTACTGCTTTGCAGACCGAGTGCTTGTCTCATCGCTGTTGCCACATTTGGGGCTAATTTAATGAATAATTAAATAATTTAGCTTTTAACTAAATTAATCATTTAGTTAATTCATTAATAATAATCCATTGCACTTCTATGGTGCCTTCCAGGCTAAGATATCAAAGTGTTTTGTGAGCATTATAGGGAAGTTCACCCTTCTTCCTCCCGCATATAGCCTGAGTAAATGGGTTTTCTATGATAAACTACATTAGTCAGCTTCAAAGAGAGAAGGAATCCAGCTCTGATTACACGGGTACGGGCAAGGAATGGCTCAAACAACCAGTCTGCCATTTTCAGTAAATGCAGACTTTCTTCTCCAAAACCCTTTTCCCTTGCTGAAATAGCACACAGGATGGGAGGCAGGACGTGTTGTGATGTAGGTTGGGTTCCTTGTTCTGTTGCAGATTTTTTTTTTTTTGGTGCAAGGTTTTTGCATACTACGTTAAAGCAACCAAGCTGCAAATTTGCAAATACCAGCTCAAATTGATTAAGCGTCATCCCCATGAACCCAGTGTTCTGCATCTCATCTCCTTGCACCAAGGAAAAATGAGGCAAAGGTCTGCTCAACTCAGACAGCAGGTTGCTGGCAGAAGTTGGCACAAAAGCAGCACTTCTTGTCCTTTTTGTGCCCAGCTGATCCACACTCAACTCAGATATGAGTCAGGGATCAACACTTCCCCATTCCAAGCCAAACTTTACCTGAGGACTGTGAAGTTTTCAAGTGATTAGTAATCTCCTCATCAATACTCCATTGTTCCTCTTATTTTTCTCTCCTTGGTACCTGAATACCCTGTGATGGTGGTTTCCATACATTTAATGTCATCTTTCCATTTATAATAATTTTACTGTCTCAATATGGTTCAACAAGATGCTATTTTTAAGACAGAAAGGAAATATATTTTTTCTTACATGTTGAAGGAGCTTGATTACGTAGAATATTGTGGCCTGTTGTGCGGGAGCACAATCATGAATCATTTTGCTTTCATTTTTTTTTTACTATTTTTTAGGCTTAAGCAATGCTGAAATTCTTAATAACGCTCCATAGTGACTGTCTATCCAAAGGGGAAAAAAAAAATAATTTAGTATTCAGGGAGAATAAACTGACAAGAAGCCAAATGGATTTAACTGTGTAATTTTGAAGGGGAGAGAAACAGAACAGCTTAAAAGAGCTATTATGTTCTTAAGTGAAGATGTGGTAATGCAATGTTTAAGGAGAGGAAAGTGGAGGCTGAGCTGATGTGAAAAGGGAAAGGGAAAACTGTACCCCAGAAAGCCTTGGGAGAGATGCATCGAACAAGAAGCCTGTTCCCACCTTCCCAAGCAATATGATGGTCAAGTACACAATTCAAGATCTAAGAGGATGATGCTGCAGAGAAAACACAATGAAACACTTCTGACACCTCCTTGGGATGACAGTGAAGTGGGAGAGCACTTCTGAGAAGTGGGCAGTGGCAGTGCTTTCCAACAGCCACGGTGCTTATGGAGGTAAGAGTAGCACACACTTCTGACACCATGAAAGCTTTGAGAGTGTTCAAAATGTGACTGAAATTTTCTTATTTTCTTATGTATACTAAAAATACTCATCTGGGGATGTATAAGGGTTGATAGAAGTGTTGTATAAAACTGGAGAAATGGGGAAAACACCTCTGAGTGTACTGAGCATCAACCTGATAAAAGAGGAAACAGCTCAGAGGTAGATTATGCTGATCCAATGTGAACCATTATATGCTCCTTCAAGACTGGTAAAACTGCAAGTCCAAAATACACACTGGAATCAGAAGCCTTTTGCCTCACATCTGCACAATCCTCACGTTCAACTCTAGACTGACATGGGGAGCCACCTCTAGGTTATTTTTTTTTCAAGGAAATCTCCTGGGAAACACAAAAATAGTATAAACCTTTGGGAGTCTTACAAAAGGTTGAAGCTGCACTGATCCTGCTTGCAAGGGAAGAGCAGTAGGAGGTGGGTGATCTACAGGTAGTAGGTAAGGAAATATTGACAAAGAATATTGGCTTGTCTCTTTAAAGGCGAGCATCTACTTAATGCGAGGCTGCTGTTACTCTGAAATTTAAGCATTTGCTTAAGTGCTTTGCTGGACAGGAATTTCATTATCCTCAGGCTTAAAGCTGAGCATATGTTGAAGTGCTTTTGCTGAACAGAAGCACGGCTTACAGAAAACTTCAACCTTAGCAAGCATCCAGTCTACTTACACAGAAGCCACCACATATCAGCTCAGGAGTTTCCTTAAGCTAAAACTGTCAATCAGGAGAGCTCTATATCAATAGCTAGATTTTACAGAAGGGTGATGATGCAGAAGCACTCGCTGCATGCTCAGTTCACGTAATCAGTGGGCAAATCCATTGCTGGTATAAGTTTCCACAGGCCAGGGAGGTCACTGGTCCTAAGAAAACTTGTAGCAGATGAAGATTTCATAGAAATTCACTTAGGATTCTTACCATACTGCTGCATTTTTTGCTGGTTGTTGCAAATACAGACAATATTTACTAGTTTGTCAGCTAGCACTATTCATCTAGAAGCATTCAGTGGACTGCTCCTTCCCTAATAACTATAGTGCAGTCAGAAACACAGTGAAAAGAAAGTTAAAAGGACCTTTTTGAAGACATGCCATTGCCCTGTCTTGCTCAAAAGATGAGTTTGTCCTTAATTCTGCCACAGGAAAGAAAAGGCTTCTATGGGGTATTGGTATGCTTTTATTACTGCACTCAGAGCAACAAATAATTAACAAAGTGAACCTCATGGAAGTCTGGCTGGTCCTCTGAAACATCCCTCGTTAGTCGTCTCCAACAACTGCCACGAGGGCCTGTCACATTTTTGCTAATGTGCATATTAATGGCTTTTTAGTAGCACCATTTGCTACTTCAAAGATCATGTATGTTGTCTATTTAACCTTGAAAAGCCCACTGGCTAAAAGTGTTTAGGAATATGAGGTGCTTTTCTGCCTAATTTGTTCTGTAAGTATCAAATGGAAGATGTGTCATTTGGAAATGCAATTTAGCATGACAGCTAATGTAACAGTCCAGCACAGGAGTTTTCTAACAATTGTTTACTTCTTAGTCATCTTATTTATTGGCCATCCAATCCAGAAAATAAATAAAAAAGTAAATGCCATTCTTTATTTTTAAATACTTTAAGGTTTTATATTACCGCAATAACTTTTGAAACTCCAAGTTTAAAAGGTAAGGGAATGAATAAGTTCACTTAGCTGCTCTATTAATTTTACACCAACATTATTTGGGAAAAAATCCTTAGTCACAGAAGCCAAATCAAAATATAAAGTGAGGCTTCTATTTGCACTACTTATACTTTATTACACACTACTCAGTTATTAGTCAAGCAATGTTTGTTAAGCTTTTTGAAGATTAACACACTCGGGGTGTTTAACACTATTCTTCACACCATCGTGTATTCTAATTTTCAATGTTTTAGCACACAAAATACGTTTTGCCGAGATCTAGAGGATGCTTAAAATTAGCTTGTTTATACATTTTGAGGATGCGGTTAATTTATGTAGGTTAATGATTGCTGTGGCATATTGAGGATGCTGCATGGTGAATAAATAGAGTTTGCAAGCTGATTCACATCAAGTAAATTGAGACTTCAGGATTCTGTCAATTCTCAGTGACAGTAAAAATCTCAAACGAAATCCCACTCCTGAGGAGGAACTGTAGCAAACCTCACGTGAGTATCAGAATTCCACCCTTTTTCAGGTTGGACATCTGTGTGTTTTTCCAAGGAATCACCACTGCCAAAGCAAAGCTCTCTGACACAGAAGTCCTCACACAGCAAAGGAGAACAATGAGACCTCCACATCTCCTGTCCCACTGCAACAGAATTAATCACGTCTGATATTCATGTCCTGAAGGTGGTCCCAAGAATCCTTCCACCCACCTTAACCTCAGAGGATTACGTGGATGAGACGATAGGAAGTGGGGAGACGCACAGACACCATTCATGAATTTCTGTGGAGAGGCAAAACCAAATCATGATTAAAGAGATTACCTCCCTCCACAAATATTAAGAACAAGTGGTAAAAAAGATAATTGCAAGGACAACAAATTGCTTCAGTTCCCTTTGATGTAGAAGAATCAATCCTCAAGTAGATTTACCAAGATCTAGAGAGACATTTCCATTTGTTCATGCATAAAGGTGAAATAACACGCTGAAGTTTAGAACATGTAAAGAAACACCCTTAAATGAGAGCTTAATTAAAGTGTGGTCTTTCTGGGTCAGGAAGGACGAGCAGCCCCTTAGTCACTGAAAGCAGGGCAGCAGCTGCCTTTTGCCCAGGCTAGCTCATAGTACTGGGAACTTTCTTTGGAGATGGGGACCAGAACTTCTGTATCTTTCTCAGCCTTGGAGAAGTGGGGTTTTCATTTCCTTCCTAGTACTCAAATATTTAGAATGCTAGTAGCTGGGGTAAACCCATTATGTTGGTTAGATTTGTCAGTTTGCAACTATGCTTGTGCTAAATAACACAATTCGAGCATTGAGAAAGCTTTGGTTTTAATACAGCAGCACAGCCCACTCCCCGAGTTCAGATGCCAATGAATATTAGTGAGGAAACATTGGCAGGGAGATCTCTAATTAGACCAGCATTTTGATAACTCAGCTTCACTGCAGAGTGGTTGGTCTTTCACATGTACCATGTTTCCCCTCAAGAACATCCCAGATAAAATACTACCTTCTCTAGCCCTACATTTCCACGCTTCTATATTTCCTTAAGCTTCAACCATGCATAACATGCTGACAAACTTAATTAAAAGTACAATTCATTTCCAGCATGCACGCTGCACAACTCAAAATTAAATCTCGTTTCTCCTTCACTTTTTGTAGCAAACGAAACCTCTGATTTTCTCACTTTTTTTTCCTACCTTGTCAAACTGAGAGATAAACTTTTGTTAACATAAGTGCATGTGCATCTGTGTTTCCATATCTTTAAAAGGCATGTTCCTGGCAGCAGGGAAAACATTACCAGGTTGTATGAAGAACGTATATAACATTTCGAAAAGTTTTAACCAGCTCAGGAAAAAAAAAACATTAAAATGGAGAAATAATTCTTTAAAAGCCATGTTTGGAAAAGACTGAACACAATTAACAACTGAAATTCTATGCTTGTTGTCTTGCCTGGTTCAGCACTTCCCAGGGACCGTTTATCTCAACAGAAGAGCATAAATACTTTGTAGCGCTGACTTTATCAGTGCAACTTTAACTGAACAGTGTCCCTGGAGTCACTTAAGGGTTAATCCTTTGCATCTCATGAAAGGTAATGGATTTTGATTAAAGAGAGCACATTAGCAGCTTGCAAGCCTAAAGCAGATGTACACATCCCAGCTCTATATTTAATTTAATACCAGCACCCTCAAAGAAGAACATAAGCCATTTATACCACCAGCAACTAATCCTAAAAATGTAATGGAACTGACCTCAGTGAAATGGAAATTATGACCATGGCTTAGCTGTAATAATTATTTGCATAAGGTTTTAGTGGCAAGTACATTTAGAGACTGGTGCATGGATTCTTAATGAAAACGAGCCCAACTTTTTGGAGGAGAACTCAGCGTGTTTTTCCCAGATGTGTTTCAGGATGACAGACCCTCCCCAGTAGCCAGAAGTTTGCCTTCATGCCTGGAGCAAGCAGGCAGGCAACCAACCCAGCTTTCCATGGTGGTGAAGCAGGTAGTGGAGCCACAACTACATTACTATCAACTTTATTGCATTGCACTGGCCTTGGATCTCCAGCCAGTTCAAACTAACAAAATTAGTCGTTATTCACTAGCAGGTTGGTGGGAACGGGATCCTTCACCTTCCCTGCCCAATGACTGTCCACATCACAGAAAAAAAGAAAGTTATTCTGATGTCAGCATAATACACAGAGACCTCCTGCACAATAGTCACTCGTAACTACAGGAGATCAACCAAAGAGGGATGAGAAATATGTCAGGACGACCTTGCAGGAACATGTCTGGTTTTAGACAGAGCGACAGGCATATTCCCATAGCTTTTCACATCAGGGTACTCCTAACAGAATTCCTGCATATAAAAAGTTGAATTACATGTGCTATCAACTCGTATTGCACTGGTCTGAAAAACAGGAGTGGAATGCCTCCATGTAAACAGAGATAATTTTCATCCACAGCTCATCTGGCCTTTTTGTTGAAGTTCTTCTGAAGTTCACACAAATTATTAAAGGTCCTTGATTGATAATAGCTTGGGGAAGAATGAAGGAAAACGTAAAACGCAACCCCAAAAGCCAACCACAAGAGAAAAACATATAGCAGAAGTGAAATAGGTGGTCGACACACAGAAGGGCACCCTTGTTTCAGATACTAATTATGAAAATTTTTCTCTTCTGACAAGTGAAGTGAATAGTCACTCATGCATGGCGTGAAAGTTGAATTGTCTGAAAATTAAATCAAAATAAAAAATGAAAACTACAAACAGGGCTTTCATTGCTACCGACAAGGGAGCCATCCTTCAGAGGTGACATTTCACAGCAGTCCCTGAGAAATGTGATTGTTCCTAGCATTAAGTAAATTATGGTCCCTGAACTGTGTGAAAATAATTGAAAATGTTTGCTGTTTAAGTAAATGCTATAAATCCCTGAAGGCTGTTGAGTCTTGAAGTAAAGAGAATAAAATGTTTCAAGCAGGAGAGCATATGGGTAAAACGCCTGATGGTTTGGCTGGCAATCGTAAAACTTCACCTTAAATATCAGCTGGTAGTAGTTTTCCCTTCTCTGCTAACAGGCTCAGTTTCAGAAAGTTCTCCTGTTGTCCCTCCTCTCCAGCCAACACTCGCGTATGAAATGGCAATACTTAACTCGTGTGCCTTTCACAGGAACAAAACTGACAGTGCATAAGCCCAAATGTAACGCAAATAAAGGCCATGCACCTTGTAATGCCACTCGTGTCAAAGAGGCAGAAAATATCAGTCTTTGATTGGTGCCCGGTGGCCTCCAGTGCTTCTCTCCGTCACTCTAGGAGCGAGGGCTGCGTTAGGTTTCCCGATGTTTTGCTTGTAAAGAGCTTACACCTTTGGCTACAGGATTCTGCTGCAATCCTGAGGCAGCTTTTTCTGTTTGTACGTAACCTGCCACATTTCATGGCTAATCAGTATCTTCTGATATTCCTCTTGAAATGCTTTTTCACCCTCATTATACTGTATCTGCCACTTCTTCTTCTAGTTCCCTGATTATTGCAAATAAAAAAAAAAGCTTTTACATATTCGTTGAAAAGATGCAAGATTGTTGCTTGGAGTATACTTGTCATTTTGTCTTATCACAACAGTGTAAGACTCCAGCCCCAACACAGATATATTTAATACATCCAGACTGTGACACATGCTTTCAGAAAGAAGTCTCTAACACATCCACCCAGCACTTTTCCTGACACAGCCCCGTGTTAACCAAGCTGGCTAGTACACATCTACCACGCTCTACAATCATGTATTTAATGAACCATTCTGAGAAACCCGGGCTACTATTCCCTGGTGCTAAATGCAGGTGTGCTCCAGCAAACGTGCTTGTTCCCTCTGTACGTGCAACACACTCTTGGACTTTTTCCAATCAGAAGCAACAGAAGAAGGAGAATTATCTCACTTGGCTCAACACCAGCCATGACCCCACCTGCACAGAGCAGCTGCAAGACACAGCGTTAGCTCCTGACAAGTGGATTACTCACAGCAAGAAGACAATTCTATTACTCAGAGGAAGGAAGAAAATATGTCACCGAAAGGTTTAAGGACCAGGGAGCAAACATATAAACATTGTTTAGGCACCTATTTAAGCATATACGAGCCTAGTGGGATTCACAAAGCACCTGTAGAAGTTAGTCACCTAATCTGTACGAGTCGTAAAGGAATCCAGAGCCTAATTGCTTAAGTGTTTTTGAAACTCCCGGTAGACATCAAAAGACCTTTGTAAATCTGCTCCCCTGTGCAACCAGATTTTTACGGACACAGCCTATAAATGCACAAATGCCTATTCATGCAGTCACACAATTCCGATCAGTTTAAGGACTATTTGCATTGTTAGAGGTTTCTGTGGTCCTTGCCACATGTGGGTTCAAATGAGTCCAGTCACAAATTTATGACTAATCTGCATACTAAACTTGGTTGTGTGTTGTAGTCTTGCATACACAGTTACGGTTTAAACAGAACTTTGCCAGAATAGAGATATTGCTCCATCCTTCAACTACAAATGTGGACGCTTCCACCGAGACAGTGACTGCTCCTGTGTACTTATACTTGAGTTTTGATTTAAAAAGCAGGCTTTCCTCTTGACTGGTTACAGCTTTTTATCCCTTACATGAACTAAATTCCTTTACAAACAACATATATCTTGTACATAACTCACTGCAAAAAAAAGAATCCCTCCTTTTTCTTTGTGAAGATTTGTGTGGATAGCCTGACTCCATTCATTTCAACTGGATTGACTTTGCACCATCTGTTTTCTCTGCAGCTGCTTTATTGTGGGGAGAGAGGAAGACAAAAAAGCACCCTTGTAAGCCCTACCGATAACATCCAGAAATAAGACTATAATTGGTGGAAAACCTTCTGAAGTCTGCTGTAATCATAACAGTCAAAGGGATTAAAGGGTGATCTAAAAGGAGAGATGTAGATTAGGTTTTTTTCAAAAGGGTTTGACACCCTCTTACCAGACCCTTTCCAGACCTTCATCCCTTAGAAATAAAATAAAATAAGTCCATTAGCATGAGAGGCAATTAAGCAAATTTATACAAAACCGTGTTCTCACTGTTTTGCAGCATATAGTAGGCAGGTAATAATCCAGCAAACAGGGATGACAATGCACATAACAGGAAGGTGATGTACTAACATATGCCCACATCGAGTCATTAGAAGGGTAGTACAGTAATTTTAGAGAAAAACCACCACAATTCTGGTTAATCTTAATCTCCACTCTTACACTGATGATCTTGATATGTCTCCACAGAAGCAAGCCAGACTCAGTTCAGTGCAAACACCTATAGAAAGGAATAGAGACTCCCAATTTCAAGACTGTGAATCATTTCCACACAGGGCTGGGAAAATAATCCTCCAGAGCAGGCAAGAGATTGTGCAACTATGGTGCAAAATATGTGTTCAACTCATCACATGTAATACATCACTACAACAAGCAACATACATTTCCTTCTGGTTTTCAGTCGCACCGTTGTGTTAAATCTGTGGCACGCTACTTGTGTTAAGAATACATAGCACTAATAATATTAGTGCCTACCTATCTATAATATGCCTATATATCAATAATATTAGTGCCTAACTTTCCTCATTATCATTCATTTCATGATCTAAAGCCCATTCTGTCTTCGTCATAATACTGCTGGTAGCTTCCGTCATGTTTGTAAGTGTGTTCTTGGTCCCAGAAACAATTTATTTAGGCTTGAACTTCTTGTGATAAGAGCACTGCCTTTGCAGGATAAACCGATGCTACCCATGTATTTATGACTTGGGTAACTTGTTTTTCTCAGCTTTAATAAATAATGAAGCCCTGATGGTTTTGCAATTGGGTTCTCACCCTCCCGGAGCCGTGACACGAGCTGGAAGAGAGCACTGATGCCAGTCAGAGGCAGAAGCTCATTCCTCTGCCAAAGTAATTCACAGCAGAATGCAACAACTACAGAGTACAGACTGCTGCTATAAATACAGCGGCAGCCTGGTAAGCATGGGAAATGTGGGCTGTGGTTCAGCATCTCCCACCATACCGAGTGCCTCTTTGGAGGTTGCCTTCTCCTCTGAGATGCCAGCATCCTCTGCTCCTGCCTATGCCAAATTCTACCTAAAAGACAAACTGGGGCCCTTAAGCGAAGCGAAGCTTGCGGTACAGATAATACCTTAATAAACCAGACAGCAACAATTAACTAAGGACACATCCTTCCCATACAAAACTTCTACATTTGCTGGATGCAGCGAAGTTGAGGATGGATTTTCCTGTTATTAGGGAGCAGTGATTACAAGCTTTACCAAATACCCGCTCTGAGGGAAGCAATCCTTTTCTTCTGAGCAGGATGGTCATTGTGACTTAGAACAACAGATCAATAGAAAGGTGGGAAACATCCTCTAAGAACCAACATGTTCACAAAGATGCTTTGCAAAGGCTTTTCAGTTTCACGCTTACAATTTCCATGCTTATTGTCTACATAACTTTGTGGGCAATAAGCTGACAACTGGTGACGGTCTAACAACCATCCTGCTCCCCCAAGACAGTCATCTATATGGCACTGTTGGAGCCCTTTGAACAATTTTGTTCGTATTTCAGCTGCAGAGACTGTTGATAAAAAAACTAAAACTCTTTTCTGAAACTTTGTCCCTGAAGCGCATGAAGTCCTGCATGCCCCTGTCACGCTTGGCCAGCAGAAAGCCTCCCTTCTCTCTGCAGACTTCAGCGGCAAACGATTAGCAGAAAAGAACACACCTCTGCCGACACAGCCCTGCTACCTCCTATTTCAGACTTTCACAGTTTTCAAGGCATTTATCTCAACTTTCATCAGGAATGGTGAGGTTCTTTCGGCTGAACGGAGGCGCACAGAGAATTAAAGCAGATTGTAGCAGAGCGAAGAATTCAATCTGAGTCTCCTGAGCCTCTCGCTCACGCTGTACCCAGCAAATACCCACAGCGCTGAACACAGCCCACCTGGGCATTAATGCAATCTGGACAGGCTTAAGCTGCTACCTAGAAAGAAGGGAATTTTTACTTCCCCGTGCTCATTTACACAGCCATTTTACATTTAATCCTAATCTACCTGTATTGAAAACAACACACCTTTGGGGAAATAGGACTTCAGCTCATGAGTATGTTAAAATACTTATAGATATTTAAGTGTTGTACATGGTAGAGTAACACTATATTTACCTCAAATATTAAAAAACCAAAGTGTTTCAGATACTTAAATATGTGCCTTAAAGCAAACACTGTAAACACCTTGTAAAAGCAAAACTCCCAAGTGTTGGCAAATAAACAAGCTGCAGGGACAAAACAAAGCAAACACACAAAAAAAAAAATCATTGAAAGATAACAGCAAATGAATAAAACACAGCTGAAGTAGCACAGCAGAAATTCAGAGGCCTCTTTTAATGGATCAGAGCTTCCTAGCCTGCTTACCACAATGGACCACGTACATTCTTAATTACACCAGTATAAATCCAGAGAAACTCTATCAAAAGCCTGAGCTCACAAAACCATGTTCCTCCCATCTATCTCCTCCTTTTTCTGGTTACACATAGAATAGATACTGATAATTCAGGCTCAAGCTTTCAAAACCTTTGAGACTACATTAGTCCAGAAGGAATACAAAATTAAAGCAGCAGCAAGAGGAAGGCAAGGTATTCATTGCAGAAAGCGGACCAAAGCACCCCCATTTTCATCAAGAGAGGAGAGAAGCCAGACACTTTCACCACCCCCCATCCCCACACCCCTGCGCGGTCACCGTTACCTCTGAACTGCTTGGCCAGGGTCAGACGGGTCACTGCAAATTTTGCTCCAATACAAGGACGTGACTAATTGGAAAGACGAAGGCTGCACATCCTGCCTTGGTCAGAGAGAAAAAAGCTGCTTCTCTGTGAGAACAACAATAAGTGCTGGGGCAGGGGAAGTTGTGGGTATGGGAGGTGCTCAGAGCCAGTGAGGAGCTGAGGCACAGCTGAGGACACCTCTGAGAGCAGCACAGGTTGCAACGCTCACACACCTGCAGAGCCGTTCCCGAAGTATAAGATCTCATCCAGCTGCAGTGAAAGAAACCTGGAGGATAGGTCCCACTTTTGGAGGATAGGTCCCACTTTTGGAGGATGCAGTGGGCAGAGAGGAGATGGACTTACAAACCTCTCTTGCTTCCATGCTGGATGCATCTGAATTTTTTTCTCCAGTAGTTGAAGATCTTTTGGTGACTGCAGCATGCTTATGAGCAAGCAGATGCCCTCAAACTTGTGATCAGCTTAGGGGGCCCCTCACAGCTTATAAACATTAATTTTTTGGTGTTGAATCCTAACCAAAATATGTGTACATATACATATTTAAATATGTAAACATATACATAAATGTCTTATATGCCTATGTAGGCTAATCATTTCTGATAGCCTTAATCCAAGAGAGCAGCCAAGCAGAGAGGAAACATCACGTAGCCCTGTGCTGTGTATATACACATCCTGACAGTTTGCAAACCACCATTTGAAGTTATTCGTTGCACCACCGATAGGAACACCACCACGGAAGAGTTTTCCCAGAGTTACAAGGCTCCTCCGTGTTATGCAACATGGCAGCGTTCACATCTAATTTCCTAACTCCTGGGAGCTCCTTGCAGGAGAGATGTTTCCATTTGGAAGCGTCAGGATCTGTTTTACGCCAAAGTGACTTGATCCAAAATGTTTGCTTAAATACGTACAGCTTCGGCAGGCTTACTGTGCATATTAAAGAGCTAACTTTAGTATTACAGTGGCCATAAAAGCAATGAAGAGACTTTACAAGCAGGAAGAAATACATAAAGACTGGGTGCATCTGGACTTTGAATAATGTATGAAATCCAAATTTTAAGGCTGGCTTGTAAGATAAACGCAGTCCGCAAAAGCAACTGGAATTGTCTGATCACTCTGGCTCATTGATCTTCAAGGGTTTTAGTGCAAATACGCTGGTCAAAGATACTGCCTTTCTCCATTAAACCTCCTCTGAAAGAGTCAATATTTAGATGAATTTCAAGCTACAGTGAGAATATCGCAGGCTACTCAGGCAGCTCTAAATCCTTCTACACAGCTTTCAGAGAGCGAAACGTAAGTAAAAGTGAGAAGCCACTTTTTGGTCACGCAGTAGGACCAAATGTATGCCGTTCTCCCCCTCCTCCAGGCTGTCAGACTCCTGTTCTTGCCTCAGAGGTAGCTCCTTATTTCAGCTGATTTCATGTGAGATGCAGAAATATTCTCAGATTGGGGCATCTCACCCTCTTACCCACCTTGAATCCTGAATGCCGGTGGGAGAGGAAGACAGATCCCTGTCCTCCTGCATGGTGCTTCAGCTCAAGATTATTGCGCAGAAAAGGGTGACGCTGCCTTTTACCCCCTGGTTACTTTTCTGGGGGCAGCAGGGGCTCCTTCTTCTACCGTTTGGCTGTGGGTTGCTCTGGCAATCCTGGAGCTGACCAAGGCAGAGCTGCAGCTTGGCACTGGGGCTCCACAAATAACAGCAGCTTTGCCCTCCTTACCAGCTACACTCTTGTGACTGCTATGTTGGGATTTAAAACCAAATCCTCTCCCACTCTGGATAAATGGATGCACCTCTACATCAGTGGTGGAAGGCTAGAAGAAAATGTGGGTATAGCAAGAGGCAAATAGCTAAAACTTAGTGCTTGGGGTCTTCCCTGTGGCTCCCATTGCACCGTACATGAAGGGTATGATGTGTGCTGTGAGCTTACCCTTTCCACAGGACATTCCTTGGCAAACCTTTCAAACCCTGAGGCTTTTCAGACTGCTGAAGCCTCTGTGCCAGCCTTTTGGATCTGTGACTGTACAATTTGCTCACCACCACTCCTGCAGTGCACAACGGCAGCATTTTTTCGGCACAGGTACTAAGAGGCTGCCTAACTTGCATTTGCTAATACAACTCCTATGCTGTGAATTCTGTGTTTACTGGGATTAGTCACCCATTCATATTCATTCCTTGGGCTTTCACAAGCAATATTCTAAAGGTTTAGATGCACATCTGAAAATGAAAAATAGTAATTAATGGAAAAAATCTGAGAACTCTTACTTGTGGTGGCAAAAGAATGAGATTACAAATTTACTTTAGAATTATGTATTTAACCTGCAGAAACTTCACAACTGGTAAATGCCAAAAGGAATCTCTTCATCCTCTAATCTGCATTGCTCACTGATGATTACCTCAGTAATGGGCAATCAAGCCCTGGTCAGGCACTAAAAACAACATCGAGCGGACTTTAAACAGTTGATCATAAATATAAAAATCAGAGCCCCATGAGTCACCAGGGATGTAAATGGTGTTGATCTACTGGAAGGTTTTAACTCCTGGAATTTTTCGGTTCCAATAAGAGAGTAAGGGG
Source organism: Baryphthengus martii (assembly GCA_013396935.1). Taxonomy (NCBI): domain Eukaryota; kingdom Metazoa; phylum Chordata; class Aves; order Coraciiformes; family Momotidae; genus Baryphthengus; species Baryphthengus martii. The sequence goes on from VWZK01013292.1 coordinate 447,143, forward strand.
AGTGTGGTAAAGCAGGGTGCATGATGGACAACACTGCTTCTCTCTCTTTTTCCAGATCATCTGGATGAAAACAATTATCTTGCCCTCCCTGTTACCATCCTGTTACTAGCTGGAAGCTGCACATCTGAGATGGCACCTGATGCCTTCCTGGCAGATACACAAGTTAATCTGTGTGCTCCACGGACCTGATACCGAGCTCCTCCCAGACAGCAGGAGAAGCATCTGTGAAATGGTTTGTTTGCAATTCCAGCTCCTGAGCAAAGAGCTGTCATCGTGCTCCAGCTGGTGATGGGTAGCAACTGTTGAGAGGTGAAGGGTAGTGGGAGGGCAGCCCATGGCCAGCACACTGCTACAGGCTTGGTGGGATAAACCAAAAAAAAAAAAAAAAAAAAACTTCAGGGGGGGNTAAGAGACTTCAGTGGGGTGTGCAGAGGACCCACTCAGTGGGGGCTGGTTTCTGGGGAGCTTCCTGGATGCTCTATGTGCTTCCACAGTACTCTCAGTATTTCTGATCACCCACACGGTGCTCCGAGTGGGCACTGGACAGCCTGAGAGGCACCGAGAACAGCACCAAGGGGCTGCTCACTGTGATGTCAACATCTGGGCTCTTGGGGAGAAAGAGGTGGAGAGGTACTGAAGTGGCGAGATTGCTTTATAAATTATTGCCTGTGTTCAGCCGACACATTTCAAGCTTCAAAAGAGGCATACGCACTACCCATGGGTTTAAACTGTAAATCCTCAAAAAAAAAAGAATCCCTGAAAACCAAAGAAAGACAATGCCAAACCCAAAACTTCCCGCACTTCATTTATATTTTATAATAGTTCAGCTTGTCTGTAGGATGTAATTTGTGATCCCTGCTCAGAAGATGCTCAGAACTGCCACAAAACTGCCAAAAGACACCAACTTTTGTTTTATTTTGCTCTTGCTGCTCTCTACCTTTAGAATGGGCCAACAATAAACTATATTTAATGTAAAGTATTAAAACTAAAGTTTTCCCCAGGCTGAAATCCAGTGTGTGGACTTCCAGGTCTTCAGGATCATGCTGTAAATCAACAGTGAATTAAAACTCTGTCAAACCATAGGATAAAATGGCTCTTCCTGTTGCTGCTGTTGTTATATATTGTATAACACACCGGGACTAGTTTCAGAATTGAATCTCCTGTATTGTTAACAAGTGTGTTTCCCATTTGAGAACGATGCCTATTAACAAAGATACTTTTATATAACAGCTCACACAAACAGCTGCCCACTGGTGAGTTTTCTGTTGTTAGCAGTTAAGAGATTTACAGATTTTAGGTTCATGGGATCATCATAGCTGATTTCCTCTGTGCTACACACCTTAGAGCCACTTTACAGAATAGCTTCTTTGTAGTTATGCAGTTGTGAATGCTGTCTAAATTCTATGTCCATTACATTTACAAAAATAACAAATATAAAATATAAAAATGAGAAATAAAATAAAAAGAAAAATAATAAAAATAAAATAAAAATAAAAATAAAAATAAAAATAAAAATAAAAATAAAAATAANGGCTCAAAAGAAAATGCCAAGGGAATATCACAGTTTATCTGTTGTGTTAAGACTCAGTACTGTGGGAACTCTGGAAGTGTGGTAAATTTCCATATGTCTGCACATACGCAGTTTGTATTTCCTTCTAGCCACTGGTTGTTCATGCTTTTGCTGAAGCTATCTGGGGCCAAATTTCCATTAAAAATTTCAAAAATCCAAGAGAAAACTTTGAAGAAAACTGTATTTTGATATGGAAATAATGCTTATTTTAATAACTACTGCTATCTCCTCTATAAATCAAAGGTTACATTTTGCAAGATGGATGCTTAACTTCTACCTGAAAAACATGCATATACAGATAAGTACAAATAGATTTAATTACCCAGCTGCAAATATTCTCTATTCACAAGCCAAAATGCTGAGCAAAATGCAGGTGGCCAGATTTGGCTCAGGAACTGCATATGAAAAGAGCAGTCCAACGTGTCGCTGCCTACCTGGGTTCTGTACTTCTCCCTTTGGTGTTTCTCAGCAGGCTGTGATGTGCTTCTGAAGGCAGGACATCCAGGACATCAAAATTAAACCCTAGGGAAGGAAAACAGCTTTTTGATATGCTTGCTTTCTATGAGGCTGAGTGTGTAACCTCAGCTCACATTGGGGAATACTCAGCCAGGGAATACGTACTTCACCAGTATCAAGAGAGAAATCATCAAAGCTGCCCACAGCATGGACACGATAAACTGAATTACAGATGTAATTTCTTCATATTTTGGAGAATTTTACTCAGATTTCTTGCATGTGAATAGTTGCTACTTGCATATGGATACCAAAGATTATGCACAGACATTTGTTCGTGCACATGGAGAGGCAAATTAAGCTCCCATCTTTGACAACTGCCCCTTTTATATATATATAATAGATATACACTACATATATACTTAGCATATAACGTAATAAATTTAGTATGTATTTTACTTATACATATTAAACATATATAATATATATAAAATATTCAGTATATAATAAAATTCTTCCAGATAATAGGTGCACAGAGCTTACTAAAGTTAGGTAGGGAGAAGGGAGATGTCTGAGTCCTGAGATTGCAATCAACTAATTCTCTCCTACTTGATGTTTTGAGCTCAAAAATTTATCAAATGCAGGTGATTATCTTTATATGGCATAAGAAAATGCAGTTCAGTAAGTGTCATGGTCTGGAGACAGTGAGGAGCAACATCCCGTATCACCACATCCTTACCCACATTCCTGCTTTCTGCTGCAGCAGGGCACTGGTCAGGATGACATAACCCAGGACAAGTGAAGGAAAAAGGGGTAGGAAATCAAGTGGACTTTTTTTTTTTTTTCATTAGAAAATGTCCATTTGCCAAAATGAACCTGGTTTCAAAAAAATGCATGGGAGTTTGGTTCCTTTCTGTCAGATTTTGGCCGGCTGCTGAGGTGCTGATGTGCCTAGTTTGGCAGCACAGCAGCAGCTCCCTGTCTGCAGAAAGCCCTGTCCAGGCATCTCGGCTCACCTGGCAGCCTGGAGGCTTCGTCTCCAGCAGGATAACCGTAACACAGGCCCTGAAGGAGCCTGAAATTTTGAGCCCCCAAATCTTGGGTAATTTGACTCAGTTCAGAGTTGTCAGACTTCGAGATCCATCCTTACCCTGCCAGCCCAGAGTGCTTCCTACAGCTGGGCAGCTGGCTGCTCTTCTATGCACTGGATCATCAAGCTAACTCAGTTTCATTTATCCAAATTAATTTCTCCAGACTTTTCCTTCTGATAGGAATTCTCATATGTTCATTGGTTTTGTTCTGATTTTGAACAAAACTAGAATGACCAGAAGGGTTTTTCCAAGCTTACACCATCTCTGCCTTTGATTTTTAAAACAATTTGTTCATTTCTCTTCACCTTTTGCCTGGTCAGCCTTTTGTTTTTTTGTATTCTTGTTGTCTGCCTTTCCCCAGTACATCCTGCTTCCGATTATCATTCAAATTAAGCTCAAAACGTTATCCCAAACAGGAAGACTTTTCTTGCCCTCTACACCGCTCTCATCTCCCTCCACTGCTTTCCCTTCCCTCCACTTCCAGCTTTTCTTTTGTTTCTTTAACTGCAAAATAGGACCCTCAGAAATCAGTGTACAGTGAAATTCAGTTCTTTTTTGAATGTCTCCTCTTCTGATCTGGGGACTCTTGGAACCCCTACTTCTCTCTTGCTCTTAGTGTCAAAGTTCCAAACTTTCTTGTAAGCGTTTATTTCTTGTGGTGGGAAAGAAAAGAAAGTCAAGCAAAGGAGCATGCTCTCGAATAGGTCATTCTGTTAGCAGAAACTGATGGCAAGAATAAAAATAAATCACATAGCTCTGACACTTCCTCATTTTAAAAGGACTGATGGGAGACAAGCATAAAAAACAAAAGCCCAAAAGCAGATTTGAACAAGAGGGCGAGCAGCATAGATCTAAAAACCTAATAAAGCCTCGGCCAAAACAATTTTAGAGAGGAAAGAGTTCCAGCAGAAGGGAGCATGTGCTTGACTCAGCCTGATTAGAAGAAATAAATAGAGGCACAGCCGTCCTGTGAAAGGAAAACTTCCTGAGTCAGCATACACAGACCAACCCAGGGGCGAGACTGCGAAAGAGAAGTACAAGACTCTCGGTAACCTTGCATATGCTTAATTTTGGCATTCTTGTCTCAAAAAAAGAAACTGCAAAAATAGACAGAATCTAGGGAAATGCCAAAAAAAGGAAAAAGATGAAAATAGCTGGAGCTTCAGTAAAAGGAGGTATGCAAGACTGATTCCTTTTTATAACGGGAAAAGAAAACCTAGAAGTTATCTCACTGAATGAAAAATGCTCCAGCATAGGCCAGTCGGATGAACCTATTTGCTGTTTCCCATAAAAAGATGACACTGAAAATAATGAAAAATAAGAGGATCCTTTGTATAATGTGTAATTAATCCATGTAACATATTCTGAGTTTGAGGGGAAATGGACATTGGTGTGAACCAGCATCATTACTGGAAGTTGCCCGCACAGTTGATTTCAGTCTTACAAACTGAACATTCTTCCAAGTTTTCTGTTTGGTTTTTTGGTTGTTGTTTGCAAACAAGACCTGAATGACTGTTGAGATGTTAATGAATTGCAAAGTGAAACAAGGAATTAGTCCAGAGGGAAAGGTTTCTACGATCCAATCCCTTCTAGTGCACAGTCAATACACTATCAAACCCGGAGTTTAAAATAGGCACACCTCCAAGAACTGAAACATTGGTTTGTTGAGGCTGAAAGAAAGATTTCCATTGACTTAATGGATACTGGAGCAGGCCTTCAGCAGGAAGCATAATGATCACATTTAATGCCAAGTACTAACCATCAAGCGAGTACCAAGTGCGGGAGAGCACTCCATTCAGGTAATCCTGCCAAGTTCAATGTGCCCCAGCGCACCCACTTCTCTGGGATCCCGAAGTGCTTGAAAGAGCTGTACTTTTTCACTGTATTTAAGTCCATCAGAAGCTGTCAAGCCCTAGGACAAGCCGATATTATTTCACTGTAAAAAGAAATAAAAGACGAACGAGTGGTTTTGCAGGGGGCTTTTTTTTGTGCACATGAACATGGCTTGAGGACATCCAGTAAGGGCTCTATACAGAGTAAGACTACTTTTTTTTTTGTCCCTGTGAATGTTTTGGGCTTCCCAGCTGTATACTCAGAGCACCCCTAGTTTCTGATTTGATTGATTGATGTGAACATCAGTTTACACTGATGTAAAACTGATACAAGCAGAAGGGCAGATGATTCATAACAAATTAGATGGGAGAAGCAGAGAATGACGAGTTCAACACGAGTCCTGTCTCAAGTCTTATAGAGTTGACCTGCGTGGTTTAGACATGCCTCCAGAAATTGTAAATCATATAGATGAACAACTATAAGTTGTACACCTCTGTTTTTCTGGAGTATCGTGTTGGGATTTCTCCTAGATTTTTGCTGTGGTTTAGTTAAAAATTACTTCTTGGTAGCATATAACTTTTTACATGTATATATGCATATGTATATATGATACTCAAACAAAAAATGAAAAGTCATTCAAAATAAAAATCACTCAAAAAGAAATCTATAGACTATATCCAAGTATACAATTGGTAAACACAGTATTTAAAAACTGTAGGAGACGCATCTGCAGCTAAAGCACCACCTAAAGATGTAATTCTCTATTCTTTATAAAGTCAGCTTCAGCTAGCCCTTAAACTTTCTATAAAGCACAATTCACAATTCAGGTTTTTGCTGAGATGCTAAATTATACTTTCAAAATATTTAAGATTCATTTCCCACTAAGTGCCAAACTACATTTCAGGAAAAAAAAAGATGTAAATTCATAGTGAGAATTTAAGTAATGTATTCTGTGAGAGAACAGCAGAGTGCCACATTTCTTTTATAGTGACACATTAACCTCCTCGTATCGGTACGTTGAAAGGAAAAAAATCCCTTCACTCAAGAAGACCAAAAAGCTTTATTTTTCCCCATTACTGTTTGTTTGCATTTTTAAGATTCCTTTAAAGAAAGAAGCTTAATGCATCCGTAGGAGGAGGGCTAGATAATTTCCATCCCAGACTTCAGAGGGAACAGGCAAAACAAATTGCAGGTCCGGCAATAAACTCCTCAAACCGGTACGAGACCTGTGTGTCTGCAGAACAGCAAATAAAGTACCACAGAGGCAACTGTAGGTGGTTTTATTTAAGCCAGGATGGCAAACCACTGGTTATTCAGCCAGGTTTGGCACGCAGAGTGATTTGGGATGCCACTAGGGAGAAAGAATTACTATGCTCAAAAAAGATGTGTATTTGTCACAGCATACCCAAAAGTTTCTCTGTTACTGGTACAGTGTCTGCGTGAGGTTCAGAGCTAATTTTTATGGAAAAAACCCCAATATTTTGGTGAGTGGAAAACAGAAAATGCAACTAGGATTTACTAAAAATAGCTCATGACAAATTATCCTGATATTTTGCTTGAAAACAAAGCCCCCAAAGCAATTGATTAAGTAAGAAAAGGAAATGCAGCTCGTCTTATTTCTCTCCATGTCTATAAAGCAGCCAGTATAAGTTGTTCTGGACGCTGGAGAAAGTAGGGAGCTTTGAAGTGGCACTGATTTGTCTCACTAAAAGCAGTCAGGAGAGGAGGTGGGAGACTAAAAACCATGCCTGCTATGAGTCCTGCTGAATTTTCCTATTAATGATACAGACACAAGGAGGAGAAATGTGTGGATTACATTCCCGAAAGACACATGTTGGGAAGCGCTGCCAAACCAGGGAGAGGGTTGGGGACACTGGGGCTGAAGGAGATAGATAGAAAGAAATCCAACCTTCTGCAAGGGCACATACATGGAAATTAATAAGATCTTCAGCTTATAGCTAGAGGCTGCTGTTTTAAGTGTTTCACCCAAAGGCTTTCCCAGTGCAAGATGAGAGCTTGGTAACGAGAACATATTCACAGTGTCTGCAGCTGCCATGTCTGGCTTCTCTCCACCACCTTCTCCCTCTCAGCTCATAGCCTCTTTCCTCTCTTGTGGCCTGAAATACATTTTCTCCATGATCAAAGCACTGTTTCCTCTTACCGTTAGACCTGTTGTATCCTTCCTTACATGACAGAAGTGATTGAAGCATAAAGCTCCACGTCCTTACAAGCAGCTAAAGCTCCTATTTGTAGGTCACTGAAGAAGGGATCATGATACTCATTTCTATTTGCCACCCCTCACCTTGTTTCCCTTTCCTCCCTTTTCCATCTCTGGCCCCACCAATCTTTCCTGTACCATTACTCCAAAAGGAAAAAGGGAAAGTGTCCCCTGAGGTTAATGTGTACCCTCCTGGAAATGGCAAGATGTGGATTTGTCTCTTCAAACCTGAGAAGGAACTCAGACACAGATTTCCAGCTTCCCAGGTATGTCCTTTAGCTACTAAGCTACTATCAAAGGTGCTTGTGGTTAATGCCTCCACTTCCAACTCCATCTGGCTTCTGACCTTGGCATCAACAGCAAGCAGAAGTCTTTTACTCAAGGTGACAAGTTAATTCCGTAAAGGGGTTATGGGCTCTGAATCCCATTTTCACAGCATCTCCTATCTCATGGATGTGGGTCAATGCTATACCCAGGGTATATGGAGGATTTCAAATACACCCCTCTCTTTAGTATTTCCCAAGGCAGGCTTAAGTGTTCCCTGCTATACTCACTGCCTGCTTTGAATCTCATTCTGAGAAACTTAATCCTTTCCATTCACCCCAGAGGGTATTCAGGCATCTCACTCAGCTCTGCGAACTCTGCTCCTGGAATAAGGCCCGCAACCGCCAGGCATCGCTCTGCTCCAAAACGCCTATTTCTATTGATGAGGCTGACTTTTGGGTTCTAACGGCAGTAATCATCTGAGAGGGCATGTACCAACTGCTTGCATGACAGAGCTCAACTGTTGCCTTGGAACCTCATAGTCAGCTCTTGAAGTAAAACTGTGGGATAAATGCTTTTCTCCATCAGAAGCTGCTCATCAAACCATTTAACCCAAGACAGGTTCCTAAAAGGAGCAACATCCTTAGAGGCAGAGTTTATCTGCACTAGAAACAGGTTTTTCAGCCCTGAAATGATGAGACTTTTCTTTCTCCTGAGGATAATTTCAGTCTAAATACTGTGTAAACAAAGAATCCCTTGTAAATAAATTTCAGGAGTGTGTAGTGATTCTGCAGATGTCTGAGAAAGAATTGTCCCTAACTAGGAAAAGGAGGTTATTACCCTTCAGATCGTTTGGATCCTGGCATGGTTTCTGAATTCAGGCAGTCAAACCACAGCAATGTGAAATGCAGTCGGACAAGACAGCAATCTTAGCAATACTTAAACCACTTCCTTCCCCACAGGAAAGCAAATACGTACTTTTCAAAGAAGATAAAATTTAAAGTGAAATCCCATCATGAGCCTTGGAGAGGAGTCTCAGATGAGCCCAGAACATCATTTTATCCAACTGAAAAATCGTTCAACATATATGGATCTCTATAGCCTGAAGTCCATGTTCTCCATCTCTGCCCTTGCCTGCTCCACAGTAGATCTCAGGGCAAAGTAGGGAACTCTGCATGGCAAAGTCAAGCAGAGAGTAAATATTGAAAAAGTATAAATAGTCATACAATATAAATAATCATCAATAACACTAGCATTCTTTTAAAGTCAGCATAAAGTGCCTAGCCACAACAAATAGCTTTGCCCTTTCTTTGCTTCAGTTATTCCCACTCTTTCACTTGTTGTATGTCACAGGCATCTGCCACCCTCCCCTACCCAGGGAACGACGTGTAAACTGAGCAGCTTCAGACTTGGGAATGTTTCCCAGTTTCAGAGGAAAGACACAAAAACTTATCAAGCTCTGAAATGTTTGAGCTGTTCATCATAATAAAAACTAAAACCAGACTAAATTAGTCCTGCTTAGCATCACGGGTGGGATCATACAAAGGAAGATCTAGGTGTCTGCAGGCTCTTGAGTTCTCAACATTTTCACTCTAGTAAAGAAGTCTTCCTCTTTAGATCCCTTTCACAGGGGTTTTGCAAAGGTATTCTATTTAAACTACTATTTTCTCTTCTGGTATCTTCTACCTGTCATGAGGGTTCAGCTGCTGAAGCTTCTCCAGAGCTGCTACTCAACAAGTACCTGGATTCATGTGGCACCAGTGCTGTGCCAAGTGATAAGTGGGAGCATCACCTTTCCCTGATGCTCCCTTCCCATTGCAGCAGCTTTGGATCACAACTGCACACCAGTGGTTTTCCAGCGGGGCACCTGATAATGTCTGATATCTCACAAGCCCTAAGAAACACCCCATTTTCAGGGCTTCTGAATGCTTTTACAATTAGTTGTCCACCTTTCATAACATCTCCTTGTCCCTCAGTTAAATGGGCTAAGTGTAAGTGCCAAGAATCCAGCTGGGTGAATAGAGCAGGACTGAGATTAAATGGAAAAAATCCCAGGAGCTATTGATCCAGCTGATTTCCCAACGTATTTCACCATGCAGCTCAGCCTTTTAACAACACCCAGGAACACAAGGGCTGACTCTGATGGCCACAGAAATTCCGCACTGAAGTCTTAAAAGGGTTTATTTAAATGAATTTTCCTTGGCATTTTCTTTACAAGTTATAAAAAGCCTCTCTCTTGCTTCAGTAGTTATAATGCATATATTCTCTTGGACCTCCAAACTCATTCTCTCTTGTTTGGATACCAAACAAATTTATCTCCAGCTTTCATCTACTTCAAAAAGGCTTTTTGTTTGTTGCTGTTATGCCTGCTGTACATACCAAATCTGTAAAGGCTTATCAAGTGTTAACAGTGTTTATCTCTAAATTTTGCAATTGTTTTCAGATACATTGTGATGTGTTTTTTCTCATGTTCAGCTATATTTCATTAAGAGAATGTTACGGCTTTTATAATGTTTGAGTGGTAGTTTTAAGATAGATGTACGCGAATATCTGTCACATTTAATTATCTCCTCCATCAAATTCAGTAAGTGGCCTATTAAGAGTGAAATGACTGGTTCATACACTCATTAGAAAAGGGAGATTTCATGGTACAACAAAGAGGAAGCGAATTTTTTATTTCTGATTGTACAAGAAAGAAGGAAGAAATCACATTGTTTAAAGAAGAATGTTTAATCTCTTGAATGAGCTAAACCAATCCAGAATATTTGCTTTATGCTATTGATATGAGTTATAGATCCTTTGATCACTAGTTAAATACAGCTCTGTATGTGGAGAGCAAAAGCTATTATAATTAAGTAGCTAATTGGTGGCCTACTGTGCTGGTTTGGGCTGGGATAGAGTTAATTTTCTTCATGGTAGCTAGTGCGGGGCTGTGTTTTGGATTAGTGCTGCAAACAGTGTTGGTAACACAGGGATGTTTTAGCTGTTGCTGAGCAGTGCTTACACAGAGCCAGGGCCTTGTCTGCTCCTCATCCCACCCCACCAGGGTGCACAGGGAGCTGGGAGGGGACACAACCGGGACAACTGATCCCAGCTGATCCAAGGGATATTCCAGACCAGATGATGTCATGCTCAGCATATAAAGCTGGGGGAGGAAGAAGGAAGGGGGGATGTTTGGAGCAATGATGCGTGTCTTCCCAAGTCACTGTTACATGTGATGGAGTCAAGTTTTCCTGGAAATGCCTGAACACCTGCCTGCCATGGGAGGTGGTTCATGAATTCCTGTTTTGCTTTGCTTGTATGTGAAGTTTTTGCTTTACCTATTAAACTGTCTTTACCTCAACCCACGAGTTTTCTCACTTTTACTCTTCTGATTCTCTCCCCCATCCCACCACGGGGGTGTGAGTGAGCAGCTCTGTGGGCCTTAGTAGCTGCTGGGGTTAAACCACGGCATCTATATAAACAAATTGTTTTCAGTTTAGGTTCCAATAGGTAGGCCTCAAAAATCTGCTTGGGCTCACTCCTTGCTACACAAACCAGGCATGATTTTACACTGTGATTACTTACTGGAAATGGCTGAACTCTGTGACAAGGCACCAAAGTAATTTTTCCTTTGCAGTATAGTCAAGGACAGCATTATATTCCCTATCTGGACTTGACCTTGAGCAGCTGAGAAAACTAACCGGCTTCCTCTCCACTAAGGAGTTATTTTATGATGGATATCTTTGCATCAGAAACATAGCTCACTCTTGCCACAGAGGCACAGCATCGCTGGTCATGTTGCCATTGATCCTGACATCTCCTCAGTTCACAGATGCTGAACTTTCCAGTCTGTGCTGAGATTGTTCCTGGAGCCCAGGGCAGTGGCTGCGTGGCATTGCTGCCTCCTATCCTCCGACTCTCCTTGCAGTGCAGTTCCTCTGGTTGCCACGTTGCCTGCCTCCTTAGTAATTGAAGGTCTGTGCCATATTATAGCTCAGTAGCCGGGTTTTTGTTCCTTCTTGCGCTTGTCTCACCTCAGAATCTGAGCATGTAATATGAAAAGAGAGGAAATAATGTCCTGGTTCATTTTATAGAAGCCATAACTGAAGTTATTGGTATTTGCTACTCCAAGTAATCTCATCTTCAGCCCACAGCTTGTCATGACTGACCCCAAAGCAGAACAGTTGATTTATCACTTTTTAATTTTTATAATCTGGTATTTTTCCAGGATGCTAAATTGTTCTATTGTTTTCCTATACTACACTTCCTCTTCTGTTTTCCTACACTCTGGCATACTTCTTGGAATGCCCTGGGTTTCTCCAAACTCCTCTCTTGCCCCTGACAAATGGAATTCTGTTGAAGGACACTTCAGGAACTGTGGAGGTGGCTTGAGAATAGAGGCATGGTGAGATACGCAGTTCTGGGGTTTGTGGGGAAAAACCAGCCATCTTTAGCTTTACTTATTGTAATGATGTTCCTCTCTCCTACCTTTTTCTTTACTTTTAAGACCTCTGAACTTCCATTATGGCTTTTCCGGTACCCAAACCCCCCAGATATTCCTTTCTTGTGGGAATGGTTTTGTGCACTACATGGTGATATCTTCCCATCAGTTAATCCCAGGCCATAAATTGTCACACCTAAAGAAGGCCATTTTCGCCCATATCCTTCTTTTAGATTACAGTTTTCTTCTGTTCCTCCTGACCTGCATGGCTCAGAAACCCCTGTTTGTCCTTCTGTTCAGCCCCTTGGCATCATACTGCAGGTATTTCTGCAGGTAAATAAACTCACTTTACAATTTAGGCATCTAGGTAAAGTGGATCAAGCAGCAGTTTTGCTGCAGAAACCAGTCAATACTATTTTCCATCATCACCAGCAGTAAAGTATGTTTTCAAGTACTAGATCTGCTGCTGTGCTTTGGAGTATTTGATTTATAAACTTAGAAAATCAGGATCTGAGGATGTACATATATTATCTACAACGAGCACAGCTATCTGTAGTAATAGGAAGATTTTTCTACAGATAGGTCTTAGTATGAGACTAATAAAGATTTTGCGTAACAAAGCTACGCAAGGCTTTAGAGCCAGATTTCAATACAAGTCCTAATTTATATTTCACATTTAAATAAATGGCCAGATTTTCCAAAGTGTTAATGAAACAATTTGCCTCTTTTGGGCTCATGAACCAGGTTCAGAAGTGAGAACAGGAAAGCGATGCACATTGCCTCGGATGGAGATCTTGCTTGTGGGAGCAACCCACAGGGGATGCAACAGGCAAGGTTACCCCAGCTCCTTCCCACTTCCCTTTGCTGCTTCTGTATATGCAAAAAATCCCAATGCTTAGTTGATAAACAAACAAAAGATGGTGGAAAGGTTTGAACAAATCTATTCCACTGTCTCCTTTATCATTTTTATGAAAAACATTAAAAGGAAAATAAAAATTGTAAGCTATCTATCTGACATCTTTACTTTTTCCAACTACAATTTTAACTGGTTAAAAGAAATAAGATATAATGGCTTTAGGAGAAAATCTACCTGCTGCTTACTCTGATAAAGCAATACCTATGTGCTTCCAGGTGTTCTACAAGCTGCTTGGAAAATCTGTAAGACAAGCATCATGTACTATATTTAGCTAATAAGAGAGGGGGAAACTGCTATATGCTTTCATTTCTTTATTGTTTGATCATTTGATTGTTTTGCAAGCCTAACACCATATGTTGCTAATTGACATACAAAGGATGTGTGCTCTGTTGTCCTCATTAATTTGTAGAAACTAAATATTTTGTCTTCCACTTAAACTTGCTAAGATTCCAACCAAAAAAAATCTATAATTAGGCTCATACTGTTTGTGAAGTGCAGCAAGGGTGTCCTGGCTCTGTCAGCTGGGGAGGGGGAGGAGAAGGAAACGAAGAATGAAACTGCGTGAATGAAATCTGCAGGCAAAAGAGATACTGGCATGAGAAATTACACTTTGCAGTATCCCCCAGCTAACAGTGTGCTGGAAAAGGGAAAATCAAATAAACAGTTAATATACCTTCCTGTAATGAAGATGTTACTGAAAACTGATCAGCCCAGCTCAGAGGAATGCAAAGGAGTGGAGCTCTCAGATGATTCCTTGCCTGTTGGCATTGTTTTTGTACTAGAAGGAACTCACACAGGCTCACCCAAGCAGCCCAGTGCTTGTTTCTTGTATGTCCTAATTCTGGTAACTGTGACGGATGGTGCATATCACTCCTGATGGGCCACAGACCACAGATCCTAGAACAGGTACAGCTCCAACTTCCAAGCCCCTTCAGAAGGGTAATTAAAGTGAGGTCAAACAGACGTGGTCCCTTCTCCACTTTGGCTAATTTTGCATAATCCTCACTGTAGAGGGGAGATGGGCACATGCAGCAGAGCGATAGAGCCTCAGGAAGCTGCTCTTCTTCTTCCCTGAAATCGAGAGGATTTAATGGCTAGTTTAAAAGACCACAACTCTGGACTGCCAAGCGGTTACTCAAGCTCCATTTTTGCCCTCAGCACTGTGACTTTATGCCACACATGTCTGGAAAGCCAGAATTCATCTTCCATAAGAAATTCAGTATTACTATTATATTACAACCTTCATTAACATGAGTAAAATCCTCTCGTGAAAGGCGTTGTAGAACAACAAAATTTTATCTTTTGCTTTTCTTGCTGTGATTACGTTTCCATTCTTGTCATTCAGTGGAATGAACTTCATATTTATGTAGAACCTGAAAATTCAGATTTACTATGCAGAAGACTCTGCAGAGTCAGCAGCCTGCTTTTCTTCTAGGTGCTCAAATGGATGCATGGAGGCACCATCTTCTCTAAATTCCGGATAGTGTCCAGTGTCCATGTAAATTATCATCATCTTTTTATGCTGTAGGAGTAGGAAGTAATCAGTGGACTTAAAAAAAAAAGGGAAAAATTGACCGCCTATCTCACTGACTATATATATCCAGAAAAAGAACAGAACACAGCAAAAGAATAGCTGAAGCTGATCAATCTTATATGCTGTGGCACTCACAGATGTATCCTCCCAGAGATGAATTTTCTGTCACAAGTCCAAACCACCAAAGCACGAGGAATAGCAGTAGTTGATACCGCCGATTACAAGAAGCAGGAGTCTCTGACAGTTATCTAAATATCTCATCAAAAATGATTATTTTCTGTCTCTAGGCTTGCCTTCCAGGTAGAAATGGAACATTGCCTTTAAACTTTATTAAGGAACAGATGGGTCTCTACTCCAGATCAGCTTTCCTTCCAATAGCAGCAATGCTCTTCATAACTGAAACACTGAACATTTGCCTGACGCTCATGAATTACTAACCAGTGTGCTGCTCAGGAAAGGGCTTTGTCAGTAGATATCCAAGAAATAAAACAAAAAAAACCCCTAAATAATGGCTCTGAAAAGCCACCAAGCCAGTATTT
>VWZK01013294.1:0-53185 GCA_013396935.1 Baryphthengus martii
AGAATCCCTGACTACAATTACCCGCCTTTTTTTTTGTTAGTTGAGGAGGTCCTAAGGTGTGGGAGGTGAGTGGCTAGCCCTGGGTGTCTCCCTGGATGGACCTTCACCACCATCCTCATTCTCCTGATCTTCGATTTCCAAGGCCCCATACTTGTGCAAGGGCAACTTGGAAGGTGAGGGGAGCCAGGAGAGGTTTTGTTTGCCTTTCTGAGGAGGGACCTATATCCATTCCCCCCTGTCTCTTAGGTCCCTGCCTTTTGCCTGGTGACAGGAAGGGAAGAGATCCTCTCCAACAGCCAGTTCCTCCTGCAGGACCCCATATCTGTTCTGCAAGGGTAACTGGGAAGGTCAGGGAGGCCAGGAGGGGATTCACCTGCTTCCCCGAGCAGGGACCTGTTTCTATTTCCCCCTTTCTCTGAGGTCCCCTTCTATTGCCTGGTGACAAGAGGGGAGGGGATCCTCTGATTTATTTGGGGCCTCAAAAAGTTAGGGATGCTCCATCACTGGATGTGTTCAAGACCAGATTGGATGGGGCTTTGAGCAACATGGACTAGTGGGAGGTGTCCCTGCCCATGGCAGAGGGGTTGGAACTAGATGATCTTTAAGGTCCCTCTAACCCAAACCATTCTATAATTCTGTCTGTTTTAGGGGTTCTGTTTTTAGTTTCCTGGCATTGCTTGAATCCCTGGTGTAGCCAATAGTAATCTGAGAGATTTTGCAATTTACTCCTTAAAAGGGAACCAAATGTTGCAGTAAGGATCTCTCAAGTTTTAGAAGTCCCCAGGAATCCCCATACTGTTTTGTGGAAGGGATATAAGAAGAGAACTGATGCAATGCTTTTACCAACCACTCTGCAAACAGATTTTCAGTCAGCTCTTTGTAATTACGTTAGCACAAAACTATCTGTATAAAGTAAGATCTGAAATAGTCGTATCATGCAAACAAATTGGCAAGTTTCTCCTAATTTTTATCAGTTTGATTAGGTATGGATTTTCACCTCACTCCTGAGTCTTCATTTTAATGGGCATTTGCTCTGCCATTGCTTATCACTGAGGTAGTCTTACACATTTCGATCTATACAGGAAATGAATCAAAGATCTCTTCTCTTCAAGTGAGTGCCCAGGGCATCATTTCTAACTGTTACAAATAAAATTCACAACCTTTCATTCCACTCTGTTAGTGTGTAAAACTACAGAGTTTATAAATGATCTTCTCTTCCATGTTCCCATAGCTCCAAACTTTGACTAAAAGACAAGCAGAATACTAGATATGACTTTTAGCATTCTGTAAAAGTCAGATACTTGAGGCTATTTCTGACATTTATGCTGAAGAAATGTAGCTTGGAGTAGTGAAGAGGCATCAACAGTCTTCCGTGTTACCCGTACTTGGCCTTGAGCTGCACCTTTAATCAGAACAGAATGTTCAGCAACTGGTGAGACTGAATACCATGAGCATAAAGGGAAGATACCTCGGGCAGAGGAAAGTAAGGGCAGTGGGGGGAAAGATGGTGTCCTCCACTTGCAACAGGTAAAACAGGTGCCTGTGGTCCTTTCCCAGGACTATGAAAAAGTGTGATTGATGTCTGTAAGCAGCTTAGACATCTGCAGGTGCTTGTCTGTTGTGACTTTAGCCAGATGTTCTCAGAACCTGTAAGCCAATAAAAACAAAAATAAAAATAAAAATAGATAAATTTGAAACTCAGAGACATAAAAGCTGTTCTCCTACTGTTGTTGATGAATGGAATATTCAACTATGATTCTTTAGTGAATATATCTACATTAGAATTTCAATTCAAATTAGAAATACGCTTTTGTAATAAATAGCATCTCCGTTTATGATGTTTGGTCTTGTTTTATGAAGCATGCAAGCTGAATGCCTTTCAGACAGAACTGAATGGAAAGATGTGGTCTGGAAGCACATTAGTGCCTCCAAATAGTAATGTGCTTTCAATCCATAAGGCCAGGCTAGGCATAGACTGAAGTAATCCCACTAAAACAGTTATTGCTGGGGAAGTTGGGCTTTTGGCACCACCTATTTCTCTTGTCTGTTTATTCATATTTCAGTCATTCATTCAAAATTCACCAATTGTATTACACATCAGTGTTTACTGATGGGTGTGTATAGCCAGTAAGCTAACTGTGATGGAGCCTGATGAATGCACAGAGTATCCACCTCACTGCAGTTTCACATTAGCTTTGTCTATACAGCTGGAGTAAATACAGGTCTGCTGTGAAAAAGATCTGAACACCCCCCTCCCCCTTCACAGGATCCTAAGGCAGAAGTGACTGCTATATAAGGCTGTGGTTTGGAAGGAGCACACATTTCCTGGCTCTTCAAATGTCACACCATCTCTTCAACTGACTGCTTATGGTGAAACAGCCTGGGGGACTGAGAAAGAGATTGTAGGACTGGGCTAAGCAAACAGAGGTGGGATATGGATTTTAACAGCCTGTCAGCCTTACTTTCTTCCCATAAATCCAAGTCTGGTCTCCAGGATCTGTTTTTTTTTACTGCATTGTGCTCAGTAATCATAGCATTCCCAAATACGCTGTTTGAAATAGGGAACCAAATTCAGTAAAAAAACACTTGTTCAATGTCCAGTTTTTCCAAAGAGAGGCATTTTATAAACACTTAACAAGCATTTTTTTAAAAATAACTCAATGCAAGTAAGTAGCAGAGAAGTAACTTAACATGAAATAGTAATAATAATTTAATGACTTATAATAAAACCCCTTCTACTATATGAAGGTAAGTTGTTATCCTGTGAAAAAAAAATGGCGTTCAAACTGATCTGAATATTGTATATATTGGAAAAAATCCTGAAAGTAATCAACATGAGAATTCAGCAAGTTTTCAAAAATTCAGTTTTGTTTGCTCAACATTAATAATCATCAACAGGGTATTTTAATGCAGTTTGAATGTCTTAACTTTTCCAGAAATAATTTAATTTTCAAACTAGACATTTTGTTTATAATTAGATACTCAATAACAAGTGCAAATTTATTGTACAACATAGTACTGAAATAGCTTTAGTCGACTAAATTCTATCAAGTGACACCTTTCCTCGTGGTTAATTGATTTTGCAAGGTTGAAGTGGAATGGCTTTGAAGAGGTGAATTCCACGAAAGTTACAACGTACTCATCTGGCTGTGAATAACCCTGATCCTGACATTCAGGATGTATGGGCAGACTCTCGTGTCCGAGAAGAGAACTGTGCAACTTGGATACTTTAAATTAAATTAAGTTTTGTGATCCTTGGGTTCAAAGTGCTTACAAGTCTTCAAGCTTCACAGCTTTCAGCCAGGGGTGTGGGAGTTGGTGGTAGTAAAATGAAACTGAAAATCCCAAGGCTAATGTATTGGGATTCATACGGTATTCTTCAAATTTTACTCTTTGAAGAGGATATACAACAACAGAATTACAAAAAAAAAAAAAAAAAAAGACTATCCAAGTTACAGGTACTTATTTACTGATGTTACCCAGAANTCATCCACAGAGAGTTGCAGCAGGGCGTATTTTCTTCAATTTTTAGATATATTTAGGAATCGTTTGCAAACCTTGGGCTCTTAAGCACTTTACTCACAACTATGTGCTTCTCCCATTCTTTAAACTAAGCACTTCCGAAGTCTGCTTGACTGTCTTGCCCTCCTCTGAAACTGTTAAGCAGAATCCTGTTTGTTGATGAATCCTAAAGTAGTTTTACTTTGTTTGGGGTCTGGTTATAAAAAAATTGTGTCACTTACACATACTGATTAAAAAGTGTAGTATAGAAAGGGGAAAGGGAACACAACAGTAGAATAGGACAGAAGTAACTTCCCAAGTGGAGTCCTGGGTCTCATCTCTTATGCAATATAATAAATTATATAGATTGGACAGCACATTTTGAAATGGTGAGAAGCAGTCCGATTTGGTAGGTGAAACAGATTGGTTACCATGACTATATATAAAGATGAATTGATAATGTGGCTCCTGCAGGGACATTTCACACCTGAGTCTGATCAGAATTTCACTCTTAAGAATTCATTGTCTTTGTTTTTCATGAAGAATGCAATATATCTTCTCCAGAATTACTATAGCAGCTGCTACTGGGCGCAAAATGCATCCCTGATACTGCATGCTAATACTTGTCATCATTAGCTTGCATTAAAACTGATTTTAGAACGGACTTTTAGAAGTGTTTATCAGTGACCTGCTTTGCCTCAAGTTTAGAAATTAAATGTGTGCTCATTACATTTCTCACAAAGTTCAAATTAGCAAAATGTTGTATTTTTGTTCTGTTTGGAGCCATTTAAAATAATTAATTATATTCCTATAGGCATTTAAAATTATCAATTGTATAGTCCGAATTGATGTTTAATCTTTTATGTGACCCAGGGAAACTGAAGGGAAATCATTTCTCTTGGCAGCTTCCTGCAGTTACTTTTTAAAAGTAATATGCTTTTTAGTGCTGTTGGTGGGCCACATTCAACCACACTACTAACTGAGCATTTTGAGGGATTCTGTGACTATCGTTCTCAGTGATGACACGTACAGAAGCAGAAGCTGATGAATAAGTGAGCACGCTGTTTTTTGACTCTGCTTTTGTACATCTCTACTTCTGGCAAGGGAATATTGTAGTTTGTTTGCCTTTAAATCCTATATAGATTTGTTCTGTAAGATATGAAATCCCTATTAATAATGCATAACAGGGCATTTGTCCTGCTGATATCAGTCATATAATTTTACTGCAAAATGGGAGATATAGCCAAGCATTCTTCTGCATCCCATTCCTTCCCACTGTGAAATAGGTGTGTTTGCACCTGCTTTTAGCCTTAGCATGGGCTCTGATTTTTCCTCTCTGGGGCATGTCCTCCAGTATTTGCTGAGCCTGCACATCAGCTTAGACTCCCCTACAAGCAATTAGGAAATGAACTGGGCAGTCAGGAAATACACTGAGTGAATCTGAGCTTGAGTTTCTGTTTCAAATACAAGGTAGTTATGCTGAATGGAGCTTGGTATTTTGGCCTCCTGAGAATGAGGTGTGCATCCTTCCTGACACAATGGTGGAGTTACTGCTACTGACAAAAAGGGGCAACAGTGGCTGCTCGGAAAGAGGTGATTTTTTGAGGGTGAACTGATAGATACACTTGGCACAAAGAAAACGGTAGCTAAAAGTCTGTGTGACAGTCCTGTATCTAATCTAACAGAGGGGAGAAACTGAAGCACTGGGTTTAGCTTCAGTTATCTTTTCTTATATTCTGTAACCCAACCTTTCAGACATCCTGCAATATTACCCAAACCATAGGACTGTCAGAAATGTTGTATGCGTAGTGTCTCTTGTTATGAAAGCTCTAAGCTGTAATGTAGTCATGATGTATACTATAAGGTCTGCCATGCTGGCAGGATGTGGAAGGTCAGGGTAGGAAGACCAGAAAGCCATCAACTCAGTCTTGAACAGAAGATGTACTTCCGTGAAAATCAGCATTTCAAAAGGGAAATGCAGATTCCCTAAACCTAATTAAAGCCAATTTCATCCTTTTGATGGGCAAAATGCTGATTCTGTAGCAGCATTGTGATTCTAAACAGCAGCAAACCAAAGTGAGTGTTAGCACTAATGCTGCATCTATAATAATGATTTTTGGTCCTTTCCTGGGAGATTGAGCCTGATTCTGTATTTTACTCAGTCCACCTCAACTCTGCCCGAGTTTCTTCCCAACTCTGCAGAGCTACCGGCGTGGCCCTTTGCTGAGGCTAGGACCCAGTCTTGGGAGGCCTCCCCCAGCAGTGGACGTTATAGCAAAAATAGGATATTGGTATCTACTGCTTTTTAAACCACTGTTTCCAGGCATCCAGGAGAGTAAGGCTGTCCCCAGCCACCATATCCAAGTGCTAAAGGCAGATTGCCTGCAGAGTAGTTGCTTAGTGCAGGGAAAAAAAAACAGCCAAGAATCACCTCTCATTTCCCACCCCTGCGTGACCATTATCTCTAGCCATTTGAAAGATTTAATGCTATTGTGAGACTTGGTAGTATCATGATACTTGAGAGGAGTGGAATAATCAATATAATGGAAGGTTTTAGTATTATTAGTTATTTTTGTAAGCACTGTATAATGTATAATATAATGATAAATTTCTATTACATTGGTTAAAAGGATGGACAAGGAAGTATAAAGAGGATGCAGGTGGGGTTGATGAAGGAGTGTAATTTTCATCCCAACAACTTTCAGTTATATAAAGGGCCCAGGGGAATGAAAAGTAAAATTTGTTCAAAAAAACAAAAAGACTGTGTCTTTAATTTGTGGTGGCAAATGAGCTGACCATTGTCTTTCAATAGTTTGGAGAATACATCAAAGGTGCTGAAGTGTCCATTCCTATTTACGGAAAAAAATATAAAAATAATTTGAAATAGAAAACTTAAGTTGAAACTGAGCTGAAGTCAATCACATTTTTTTATTATTTCCTTGTATTGTTTCCAAATCTACTCACTGACTTCTTACTTTTGCATCTTACTACAATGGATTTGCTTATGATTTACTATTCTGTCTTTTCCCAGTTCGAACAGCTTGGTTGGTTACATACAAGTCTTTCTGGAAAACCGTGCGATGCACTGTCTGTGCCTGGCAAATGTATCAGGACAAACTTACCGATCCTCAGAGATCTGGTTTAAGAGTTGCCAGCAGTCTTTTTAAAAAGCTGGAAGAGCCAGGACATGGGCAGGAGTGACAGGTTTGTGAACCTGACTCCATTAGGTGAAGCCTGTTGTCAGGTGGCAGGAAACTGGAGAAAGGTTGAGGAAGGCAGACCACAGAGAGTGTGTAATGTAGGCTATTCATCGCAAACGTTTTGGTAATTAAGGATAGTGGGAATATATTCAGTTAAACTATTTGCCCTTCGGATTCTGACTTTCAGCCTACCTTTTTAGATGTTTGATTATACCTCTTCTTCCCAAACTGATTGCAGGTAGCTTTTCTGATTTTCCTTGTTACATATGCTGAGATGAGTATTTAGAAAAGGAGGCTCTGAGCTTGGCAATGCCTTGTTTTTAAAATTCACCAAAGCCTTGGATGAGGACTGCTTTTTTGTGTGTCAGTAGTTCAGAGGCATCTGTGCTACAAGACAAGACTGAAAGATAAAAGAGAGTGTTCACTATAGACAGAGAAGTGCAGTAATAGAACAGATTTACAGAAAGACTAAGTAATAAAACATTATTATGCTGAAGACTTAGGAAAGAGGTGAAAAATAGGTGTAGCATTAAATGTGCCAAGTTGAGTCTTCATTATTAAACCAGAAATTCCTGAAATTAGGCAAAAAAACCCACTTTGAGTCAAAAAAAAAAGGTGACCCTTGAAAAGAGGACCTCTGTGTGAAAATTCAAATTAATCTTCTATGCCATCCCAAATTACAATAACCCACTATTGTTGACTTCTACCTTTAAAAGTCTCTCTGCCTTTTTTTCTTCTGATTAATATTTAATACCACCTTATTTCATTCGCTTCTCCTCCCAAAGGTACTCTAATTAGCATTTCTGTTGTATACTGTTTGTCTCAGCTGCAGCCTTCTGAAGAGTCAGGGATAAAATTTTTTAAGTGTTATTATGAGAAATCTTAAATATATGTGGCATTTTACTGTATATATAACCTTGTTATATACGTATTACACCAAGAGTATAAAGGCCAGAAATATAAATGCAGTTCGTGAATTGAGATTAGGCTGTATAATCTAAGGAGTTTTTCATTTTTCTGTGCACTTTTGATTTTACACTCACTTTTGGAAAACCTTCTCAATTTCATCAGTCATTCCAACCCTGATCAGGATGAAAAGGCAGTTGTAGTGTGGTTTGTATGCAGATGTAAACTTACATGACAAAATAAAGCCCACAAAATAAAAAATTGAAACCCTATTTTAATAGGTAATGAGGCAAATTACACTGATTATTAATTTGTTGCATAGTGATATTATGAAGAGGGACAAAAAAAAGTTTAATCCAATCTCTGCTTAAGGAATTTAAAACAACATAGTCAAGAACATTCAAAACAGAACTACAGGGCAGCTAAAATGTATTTTAGGGATTCTATTGTCTGAATTTCATTACTTTAGCATGCTCAGTGCTTTTTTAAATTTAAAACACAAATAAATATATCAGTTTTATAGTGCTTTATTTCAGGGTTGTGCTAGTATTATTTAATGTATTTTAATTTTAGATTACTATTTACTCTCACTCTACACTTCATCTAAATAACTACTGGTTGTTTTTTTACTCCTACTGGGAAAGCACGTGAAATTCACTGTATATGTAAGAACAAGGAGATTCGCCCATACAGAGCTATTTTGGGTTTTACGGTTAGTTTCATTTGAATCAGAGGAGAAATCTGTACATTAGATGATAATGTAAAAGTGACTGTTGGCAACTGTTGGTTTACTAGGAGCTATCATAGAAGAAATCACAGTACATATGTATGATAATTTATACAATTTAATATTTAGTGTCCTATCCTTAGGAGACACAAGCACTAGATACTGAATAGTGAAGTCCAGAGACTGTTCAGAGCAGATGAAATTAATGAAGTACACAGAATTTTGCTCAGTTGGGGCTCTTGGAAAGAAACGAATATACCCACAAGACCAACAAATACATGCATTCTGTATTGGGAACTCATATATCTCACTGGAAGACACTAACACAGCTGACTGTCAGACGTGCTGCTAATGATTTTATCAGCTCTGTATATAGAAAAATGAAGCATCAACCAATCATATTGATCCACCCATTGATGAAGAAGCTCTATTTGAAGGCCTGTGAGGTAGAGGCACATTTTAAACCAGAACAAGTCTTCAATCCTATAGGTTTAGCATGGTTGTTAACCTTGTTTGGCTCCATGTGTGCTGAATTCAGCAACACGAGGCATCTTTTTGTTATGACTCAGGGAAACATAATGCCTTTAGTTATTGGGGAACAGATGTTAAGTAATTAAAGCAGCCCATTTCAAAGGCAATCATAAAATCACAGGGAGATGAAATTTGAATACATTTGAATTCCTACAGGATTCCATATGTGCATTTTCATTTCTTGTCCATGTGTTTGCATTTTTAGTAATATGGTAAAGCTGAGATGAGAACTAAATGTTAAAACTATTTGCTGATAAAAATATATATGATTCCTAAGAAAGGAAAATGATGTAACATATCAGAAAGGTGAAATATAGGATTGATGGTGTCAATTTTGTCTAGCCCTTTTGTTGTACCTGTGGACTACCTAACCTCAGCAGTGCCTCTGCTCCCTGGCTGCTTTTCTCTTAGCCCTGAAATCTCCCTGGGTTATTTCAGCTGCAGTTTTTGTTTCTACAAATGCCCAGAACTATCTTGATTTGGATGGCTGTTCTCTGCCTGTACCAAGTAGGGACCTAACGACAAAGCCATCACTCCATTTTGAGGCTCCCTGTAGAATTAACAAGCAAAATTCATCTCTTTTACCAGATGTTATAGCTTTCTCCTTTTCTCCAGGAGACTGAGGTTGGAGCTGTCACCCACTCATTTTTGCTAGCCTACAGGTTGTCCCTCTGCGTTGCTTTGAGAGCTGTTTGGATCTTTGCATTTCTCTCTCCTGCTGCCTCTTCTCTCCTCCACTCTCCCCAGCCCAACATCTCAAGTCTCTGGAGCCTTGTCTGTCCAACTTGACATGGCTTTCTCCAGTGGAAGGGTCCAAAGACGCAAATTGAATCTAGGTGATCTTGCTTATAGTATAATTATCTGTAGAAAGTTGACTGCGTTGTTAGCTGTTCTACAAAAACCTTGAAGTTGTCATCATCTGTACTGCTGTTCTCGAACAGCAGTATATACTTAAGACTATTTGCAGTCCTGTGTCACACGTTTAAGCTCTGAATAAATCAAGACTGAGATATTCCTATTTGATGGGTGTAGGTGTCTCTCAATTCACCCTGAAGGATTTGTTGATCACCTCTCTGAAAAGTAGGCCTTTTTCTTACTAATATACAGAGTTTCTAGAAACTTAGCTTTTGGATTTTTCTTTGGATTACAGATTTCCAAAATGTGGGCACTGAATTGCTTGCTTTGTATTGTAGATGAGTCCTTCCTTGAACTTTAACCCTAAAAATCCAAACAAGAACACATTTGTTTAACCAGAAATCATGGTTTTAAATGTTGCCTCAATTACAAACGTAGAACGTAATATTTATGAGGAAACCTTTGTAAAAACTTACAAATTTTATTTATATACTCTTGAACACATTTCCAAAATTCTTAACTATTTATTTTGGTGGACTGTGATATAAAGCTTTTATTCAGTGGGACAAGTCAGTATGTAAATTATTCGTGACTTCATGATTGGGATCTAATTCGAAAGGCTTTCACAAGCTAAAATGTCAAGGAAAAAAATATTCAGAAGACCATTACCCCTACACAAGAATCCAGCTTTTTAAGAGTATGATCTGCTCTGTACAAATAACCGTTATAGACATATGTCTGTCCTTTTTTTTTTTTTTTCATTTTAAGCCTATCAAGATCATTTAAAGCTCTATGTTGATGTTTTTTTCTCCGTAAAGTCTTTCTTTCCACACAATAATAAAAAGTTTTCCACTTTTGCTTGCTCTGGCACCCAAAAGCAGCAAGAAACACAAAGACTAATCACTGGCAAATTCACTGTCATGCCAATAAAGGGTCGTTAAGCCATTAACAGCCAACAAATTGGCACCTGGCATTCTTCCTATTCATTTCAAAGGGGATTCACAGTTCATTTTCCAGCCTCATGCAGTGGGATGCAAGGCTATAAATTGGCAGCATTCAGAAGCCAATTCTCTCCTTGAAAGATGGCAGCCGCTGAGTGGCAGCTACTGCTGACATTCCCTGGGTATTGTTATAAGTCACACTGATTAAAAAGAAAGACTGCTGTGATGGCAGAAGACCCTAGTCTATACTTGTGAAATACAGAGATAGTGAGAATAGAATCTTTTCTTTGCAATTTGCAGTTCATTTCTTCGTTAGTGTATTTATTGTGCTTTGGATTGATTTCCAATAGTATTTCAGTACAAAGGGGAAACTTTTCTGTATTCACCTTTCAATATCCCTTAGTTTAAAATGTTTTCATTTCAGTCACAGCTTACTCTATCACAGAAATTAAGCTGGGAAACTGCAGAAATCTATAGAGAATAACCTTTTCTATTTCCGTGTGTTTTTTTTCGTTTGGTTGGGTTTTTTTGTTGTTTTTTTTTTTTAAAGAAAAAAACAACAAACCTTTAAAGCAATAATACAGTTCTTTATGAAAAACCAACTGCACTTTTAATAATTCCTTTAAAATGTTTTTAAATTTTCAGTTCAATTTTAGAACTATTTTTTTTTAGCAGAGTTCACACTTACTTTGTTCCACTGGGGAAATGTTGATAAAATGGAATTCTTAAGGATAAGACTGGGAAAAGACCTTATTTTGGGATCCTGGAACATACAGACTAAAATTTATCTCTTCATATCATATTAACTACCAGGTTGAGAAGAACATTTGTTTAGAGCTTTTGGAAAGTGGAGTTTGTTTGGAGGTTTTGTGGAGTAACTAAGTAGAGAAACTTGCTCTAGAAGCTCTGAAAGTAGAAAGTAGTATATCCAGAGACACTAAATGTAGGAAATTATCTTTTTAATTGCTAAATCCTGACTCTTCAGGCTTTTACTGTTGTTCTTCTCTTTCCTTCTGCCTGAATTGTAGTACATTTCCCAGTAAAAACACAAATATATGAGAGGCAGAGCCAGGTTTGTTTGTATAATGCCGAGTGTTTTTTCTTCCTCAATAAAAATTCTAAACACAAAGTATGTATCTTGCTTATTATTTCAGTCATCTTTCTATTCTCTGAGACATGAATTGGAGGATTCTTTTTTTTTTCCGGGCACGGAGGTATCATTTTAACTCAGCCGTCAAGTTTTTTTAGCTATTAAATCCTTTTGCACTTCAGCTTGACAGTGAACAAGCTCTTTAGCTGTGAGAGAGGAACGAGTAAAAAGGTTATATGACATAATGAACAGACAACTGATTTTTCTTGATTATTGTTATTTGCAGCCATCACAGGAACAGATTATTATAGTGGAGGAACTGAATCTTATAAGAATACAGTCAATGAATCTAAGGGAATGGATAATATAGCTTGTTTAGGGGGGAGGTGAGTAGTTAAGGTGAAATGGGCATTATTTCTCAATGCCCAGCTTTAAACAAGGGTTTTAAGCATATGTAAAAGATTCAAGATAAGATACAGACAGCCTGGGGCTGAGTGCTGCTTGCTGCTTTCTTACTGCATTTCTTTCCAATGACTCTACTACAGCATAGTGTATACGTGACCTTGAAACAGTACACGCTGTCATTGTACGTGGCAATGAGGTGGTTGCAGGAGATATTTTCTCACACCATGCACTGTTCAGGATTTTGATTACATTCAGACTCAAAAGTCAAACATGACAGCTGCATCATTAAATCATTGAGCTAGGGTCTACTCCCCAGATTTTAGAATCATAACTATTGTTGGCATACAGTGGTTCTTTTTTCTAGATCTCCACATTTAACCATTGACAGTACAGAAAATATGACTTGTAGTGTTCTTAAAGCTGGAAGCATTTCTGTGAAATTTGAGCTGCCGCTTTGTTTCTTAGTGGGGCATCCTATAAGAGGGCACCAGCTATCAAACCATTTAATACCTGCCATCTGAACTTCACTCACTTCATTTGGTTCTTCTATGGGATGAACATGAGAATTCTTTTGGTTTTGAACCTCTCCCTAAAAATCCTATAGTACAAATATTCAGAATGATACAAGATGGACAGAAAAAGGACAGATGTAAGATCCAAGTATATATAGATCTACTGATTCTTAGATGGGCATTAGTTTATTATCCCACTTTCTATATGTTGTTGTGGTTATACACATGCAGGTTCTTCTGGATGAGTCTTCATCTCTTTCTCTATTGGTAACTTTCTCTGTAAGTAAGTTAGACACTTCCAGTGTAGTGTTATCCTTGGCTTCTCCCCGATTTTATCAGGTTTATGTGCCAGATACATGTCAGGTGTGTAGATTGAGTGAATGAGAACATGTGGCATTGCCTATGATTTAAGAAGTTTAAGCTAGTAATATCTGTAGCTGTAGCTCATCAAACCTACTGTGTGACTCCACATGGAGAAATACTCAGTGGTATGACTCAGAACTAAGAGGCACTCTTCTGTCAGACGGTGTGATGTTGGTTGATCCTTCCCCTCAATCTTCACATCAGGATCGTGGAATTCATAGAGTTGTAAAATCAGTCAGGCTAGAAAGGTCCTCAGGAGGTCTGTAGTCCCACATCATGCTGAATTTTGGAGAGGACTGAGGTAACTAGGATACTGAACTAAGAGAGCTGTTGTAGCGCAAGAACAGACTAAGCAAACCAGGGAGATTCCTATAGGGAACAACTGATAATTCTACTTCAAAGCCAAATTAAATGATCAACTTGTTTATCAGACTTTTGCTTTTCACAAACTATGAAAAATACATGATTATGTCAGATGCTGTGTACAATTTTGTCTTCTCCATGCTGGCTTATAACGGCCGTCCATACTGTGACAATCCAGAGCTGTAAAAGCTTAAGTAAAACATAAGTAAAGCAAAATTTGCTTTGTGGTTTACTGGTTGCCCCAGCTTTGACATGATAGTTTGGCCCTTCTAGAGGCTTACTAGTGTCGTAGAAGAGATGTTCACTATTAAATATGAGGTGGAGGATCTGTTTCTCCTGCATGTCATCCTAGGTAAATCATCTGAAAGAGAGTGTGAAGTCTGAAGAGTGAAAAAAAGCACAGAAAAGCAGACTGATTCATGTTATTTGTGAGAAGGAATTTGAGAGCTACCCCATATGATAAGGGAAAGTATTATTAAGGAAAGACAGTATATTGTGACCTGGTGGGCTTCTTCCATCACCTACTTAATGATTAAACTAGGACACAGATTATCTTAAGGGGAGTCAGATCATAGCCATATTAATCTACAGGGTATCTGCAACACATAAACACCAAATTTGGGAAGGAGTTGTCTTGGACTCAGTAGATACAGCAAGGTAGGTGTAAATAAAATGAATATATAGGTTGTACTTACATGAAGAGGAAAAGCTCAATTGGATAGTGATATCTGCCAAATGAAGCACACAATATTCACTATTTGGAACATTTGAAATTATGAGGTTCTGAATTTTTAGTTTATGTAGCTGTAGTTGTCTGTATAGTAAAAACTTAGGGATATTATATTGATTACACTCTGTAGTGTGTGTCATGATTTGCCTAAAAGAAGAATTGTATTACTCTAGTCACACTGTTTTAATCTAAATTGTATTGCTCACTCTCACGGGGGTGTATTTACACCAGTTAGGGAGGTATTTCTGTGAGCGCAGCACATTTCTCACTAGAGAATCAAGTGCTTACGCTGATGAGCATCTTCTGTGTTCATTGAATGTTATGCCAATGCTGTATTGTCTAATTCACAAATTTTCATTCATTATTTTTATGATCCTGTTCCTACCACTGCTCCCGCTGCATGCTCTCTGTATCATATTTAGCAGTTATGTGGCTGCAGGGGAAGTCAGTTCAGCAAACTGATCCAAAAGAGAATGAACCACCCCTCAAAATCACTAATTCTGGAGCCACTGACATAATTTTGAGAGTAGCCTAAGGATACATACAACACCAAATGACACTTGCAAAGTGGATTTCTAACATGATTTAAACCTAAGCTAAAATTGAGGCTGCTGTAGGTTGCTCTGCTTTCTGTCCTCCTCTACTTCTCTCATCCTTTTGTGCTCCGATCTTTACACCCATCTTGAAGTGAGCTAAACCAGCTTTCATAAGTTAAGCCTTCAGCTGGTTTAGCTCCCCATACCAGTTCATGGCAGAGTGACATGGGCCACTGCCATGCAAGGTTGAGAGCTGGAGCGTGTTAGTGGAAGCATGAACAAGAATAAAGCTGCACTGATTTTCATAATGCAAACTGTCACAGACTACACTCTGTGAAAGAGGGTGCCTGAACCACATCTGTTAAATGGTGATATATTCCTGGAACCAGACATTTCCTTCATCGCTTTGGTCCCTCACGTACCACATGCATGGCTATTTTGGATTCATGCATGGATAGCTAATATCCCTACTTTGTTTTATACTGCCTGGTTTAAGTTTGCTTCCTTGTGCACACCCTAGGAATTCCAGTGTACACACAGAATCGAACAGCCAGTGGTCTACAGCTGGTAATTAGTACCATTTAGCAGCTGCTAAGTAGGATAATAGCCCGTTATCCTTGAAGATCTTTAATACCAATCCTAATGATTTGCTTACAGGCCTCTAAACCAGCTGGCATAAACTTGCACTGCATGGTGTGAGAGTTAAAAGAGGGTCTGAGTCTTGCTTCATCTGGAATACAAATCATCAGTAATTTGATTTATGCCAATTAATCAACGTTGGCATAGGATCAATGTAAATGGTGGGTGAAACAGAGAGGGTGTACAGTCTATTCAGCGGAAAATGTGTGTTGTATGCAAATTCTTTAACTTTTACAGTTACCCTAGGGAAAAGCATGGATTGGCAGTGGTTTTCAAATTAAGCTATTGACCACAGAATGAGCTATTTTGCTGATGTGTGTTTTAGTATTTATCATTTAATTACTGTATGATTTCAAAGATGCAAAGTCTGAAATAAATTTGGGATAATTAGTAAAATATTGTCAAAATCTGAAACTTTTATTCAGTTCTACAAGCATTCAAATGTACAATTGAGTGTGTTTGTAGCAGAAAAGTTAGTCTAAAAATTACACCAGTAATTTGAAGAGCTTTCAAATTGGCACATATTTCTAAGGTGAACCCAGTGGGGGATGAGCTTTTCTAATAACCGACTGTAGCATGCTGACGATGTTCTTACTATTTTTAGCCACCTTTGCCAGGACCTCCAGGTGAACCTACACTTGGGAGATGAATAAAATATGTATACAGAATGCAATAGGTGACCTAAATGCTAAGCTGATAGTTTCCTTTTTTTTTTTTTTGTCTTTAACCTTGAAATAAATAATTCATGTAAGCAAGTTGGAAGGGAAAAGCTTTGGAAAAAAACTGTATTTACGTTTACTGTATGATCAACTACTTTCCCTTAAGGTTAATTTTAGAGTGTTCATCTTGTGGTAAATTTTAAAAAGCTTTGTTTTTATTGTGATTTTTATCTCATTAACAGAAATTCAGAATTCAGTCAGATCTGTGCTACCAGGTTTTGATGACACAAGTATTTTGGCCTGGGAAGTCACTAGGCTGGCAAACCCCCTGCTGTGCTATCAGTTTTGATGACAAAAGCAATATTTTTAGCTAAGCGTGTGTTATTTTGTGAGGTGGTGGTGTATCACTTTAGCAACAGTTCTGTAATAGGTACAGGTCTAATTACACTAAGGTAACATCACAGCTTTATAAACAACTTAAGACCTTACTGCAGCCGCTTATCTCCGTGACCTGTCCAAAGCTCTAGCTCTGGAAGAGTTATTTCAAAATGGAGACCAAACAAGGGATCACCACCATTGCCTAGTGACCCTGAGTGTGTCCCTTGCAGCAGTATCTTTGAGCTACACAACTAAATAGCTGTTTCCAGTTTTCTCTAAATTACTGTGATTTACACCACTCTTTTCTCCACATCACTCCAGATATGTGTGTGTATTTGCAAATAAATGACGTAAATTAAGGTCCTTCTATTTGAAAGAGTAAAGGATACTGTGAAGTGAAAGTGAAAGAAGAGAAGACTTTAGGAATAAATATCCTAAAAAAAAAAAAAAAAAAGGAAAGGAAAAAAAAGATTAAAAAAAAGACAAATCACATGTAGCTATTTGGTAGTGTTATTTTTAAATCTTGTTCCTCTGAAATGATTCCAGTCTATACTGCTTTTACATGTAAGTATCAGTCTTTTCAGAGTTTTAAAAACAGATGCTTTGCCTACCGTATCACAACTCGACTCAGGCATGTCACGTTTGACTGCTGCTCAGTTGTCACCTTTACATAAGGAGACAAGTTAATTTGTATCACCGTGTTTGGGCACAGTATGAGGCACACACTGGCATTTCTGAGGCCATTGCACTTGTGGCCTTAATATTTTCCAGTGGAGGCACAGACTGCATTAAATTCCATGTATATAGGAATGAAATGAGTGAGAGGGAATTTGCCTGAAGAAGTTTTAAATTTAGCAATTATTAAATAATCATAGTCCCTAAACTCATAAATTATTCTGGCTGTGTTTACAGTGATAGAAATGACTGCCCCACTGAGGGAACAGTGACTCTCCTCTTGGTGGTTTTCACTGGAGTTTGACTTAGTGTCTGTGTGGCCCAGAGATACAACCATTATGTTTTACGTGGTTTTCCAATTCAAGGTACCTCAGATAACAGGCGGGCTGTGTCCTCGACCTTCATAGTGACAGTGTGTTGGCAGGAAGCTGTCAGGGTTGCCGAGTGCCTGAGCTTGAACGTGTAATAGTTGAGGGTGCAATGCCTGGTGGAAATTAGCAGAGGACTAGGCAGAAAGGAAGGAAATTTTGGACACTGCAGTATAGGGAAGACACTGAGGTGCTGGAGTGGGTCCAGAGAAGGGCAACGAAGCTGATAAGGGGTCTGGAGAACGCGTCTTATGAGGAGTGACTGAGGGAACCAGGGTTGTTTAGTCTGGAGGAGGCTAAAGAGAGACCTTACTGCACTCTACTACATGAAAGGAGATTGCAGTGAGGTGGGTGTCAGTCTCTTCTCCCAAGTAACTAGTGATAAGATGAGAGGTAATGGGCTTAAGTTGACCTAGGGGAGGTATAGATTAGATGCTAGGAATAATTTCTGTACTGAAAGAGCGGTAGGCAGTGGAGTCACTGTGCCTGGAGGTGTTCAAAAGCTGTGTAGACATGGCACTTCAGGACATGGTTTAGTGGTCATGAGAAGGTTGGGTAAATGGTTGGACTTGATGATCTTGGAGGTCTTTTCCAACCTGAATGATTCTGTAATGATTCTGAGACCTATGTTGTCTTGTGCCTACCTGTGCTGTTTGAAGTTTACTCCCACAGTGGGGTGATTGAGCCCCTCAACCGCTTCCAAGCCTGAGATATTACTGATTTCTCCACAAGGAGAGTATGGGATAGAATTAACATGTGTTTTGATCTAGGGCTAACATTAAAGCTGGGAGAGGTGTTGTCTGGGGCTGTAGGACTATTGCTGTCAATCTGTTTCATTGGTAGCTTGGTTTGTTTCTTTTAAAGGTAATGCTGTGTTGAAGGGAGCTCAGGAATCAGCCTGACAGTTCACATCATGCTTTTAAATGTGGCAGAAAATCAATAGCCCAGTTGCTTTGGGGTCATGATAATCTGATTCCTGGCTGCCTGAAAAAACTATAAACTACAGGAGTTCTGCCAGGGAGGATAGAAGCGTCAGCTCTATCCTCATCAGTGCTATGTTCAGTTGACAGTATAGGTTGGATGTATCAGGCTAATGCTCTCAAATTCAGCAAGTATGTGTAATTTTGCTCTCTTCATTTCTGCATTCTATGAATGGCATATCACTTAGCTGGCCAAATGTTGTGCATATTTCCGTAATGGTTTGTTGTCTCTAGTCTTTATGCAGTAAAGGTGGGAATTTATTTCCAAGAGTCCTTCAGAAAATGAGAAAGTAAGGTTTGAACAAGTTAGACATATGTTGCCAGTGATCACTGGAAGTATTTAAAGGATGGAAAAAGCAATAGGATTACAAATCAGTTGTTTGAAAAGCCCGTGAATGTTGCGACTGCTCTGAATAAGCACTGTCAAACACTGATGGGTAGAGCTTGCTTTGAAAGAAGTCATCAGCTATTGCACTAGTAATGATGTGGTAACACTATTGCTGTTCCAAATGTGTTTGTTAAGTAAACAAGACAACTTAAAAGACTGATTAAGCTACGAACAGTGGCACTTAGATTTTAAATTTTAATTTTAAACTAATCGTAGTAAAGACATGAGGTACATATTTTTCTAAGACTGCATTAACCAAAAATTTATGACATCTTTCTCGATTACATTTGCTGTTCTGATTAAGAATTATTTAGCAGAGACTGGCATTCATCTGTTCTCACACACAGCTGAGTTGTACAGCAGGTTCCTCGTAAGTACCTTTGGTACAAGCTGCAAATAGAGAGTGACTTCTGAGGAATAAGAAAAGCGTACTAAAGAAGCATGAAGGTGTCAAGGATTGTAAGCGGTGCGTCCAATGGACCAACGCTCTGACTATGGAGAGAGTAAAGGGCAAAATGTGACATTTCCTTAACTGATGGAAGTGAAGAGGGTGGAAATACGCCATTTCTCTTCCTTCCGTATCACTTCTGTTGTCCAGTGGTTCAATTTCATGGTCAATTTAGGCTCAAACTGCTGTCAGCTGTTGCTGAAAGTGGTGGCTACCCCATTCTCCCTATTCATACCCATTACTCAGTGCCACATTCCCAGATTGTTGATCTAGTTGAAAACGAATCTTTGCTTTGTGCTGGCGTGAGGCAAGTGACAGAAGCATGCAGCCTGAGATGGGAAGGGAGTGGGATTCCTGCATGGCTGTAGCTAGGCTTCTGCAGAAAGTCATGTTTCGGAACATAATGAACAAGTAAAGCCTTCCAGCTAGACTTATTTCTTCTAAACTAAAGAGAACAAAAATAGATGTTAACAGGAACAAAGTTTACACTAGCTAGCTGCTACTCCCCAGAGGAACGATTAGTAGAAACTTGTACTCTATTTTCAACACAGCAGATGGCAAACAGTTAAGTTTCACGTTAGACACTTTTTTATTTTTAAAACTTCTTTATTATTACTAAAACTGGAATTGTAACATTGCCCAGCTCATAAGTTTGCATTACTATCAGTAGCTCATCACTGGTGAATTATTGATAGCCCTAGGCCGTCTGAATTCATCTTCCAGGCTCTGCTGTCACTTCCGATCTCCACTCCTTTTGTCTGCAGCATATAAGATCATACATATAAGGGTTCTACATGCCAGCAGCTCTCCTACATAGCAGAGCAAAAGTACTAGCTATTGCCATATATTTAAAAATTCTTAACACATTACGCAGCACAGTTATACAAAGCTACATGAAACTAGAACATGTTAGGTAGTTGTCACCTTGTCATTAGCCAGTTGCTGTAACAGCTAAAAAAGTTAAAACAAAGCTCCAAGCAAGCCAAGCCAAGCCCAGACAAAGTAAAGCCGTATGGCCCTAGTCGCACACACAAAGTTAGTACAAGACCCGTGGCTGGTAAGAAGCACGGCAATACCACCTTTACTGGATTACAAGGCTACAAAATAAGTAGTAATTCAGTCAGTGCAGGAAGCTATTCAGCTCACTGGAATCAGTTAATTAAAACTGTAACGTCAGGCATGTGTAAAAAGCTACCTTACGTATTATCTTTCTTCATGGATGAGACTTTATAATTTCAATGCTTTCTAAAACACCTTTATTAGCTATGAGATTCTATTCTAAGTAGTTGATAGTTTTCCGTGTCAAATCTAAAATACATCAGAAAATGGATAGATCTGTTTATACACACAAAGGAAGGGCTTGAGAGTTTACTGAAAATTTTATTCTCAATTTTTTTGTCAAGCAAATGTCAGCTTTCTGCCTTAAAGTCTGTTTTCAGTCTCCTCGTCTTTTCTGGAAATTTCTCTTTGATGAAAGACTGCAAACAAACCAAGTTTTTAAATGAAGTATTGTGAAAACTTCCCTAAGAATTACATTGAGATACATAGCATTTCTGGAATATAGTTATCTATGATTTTCTGCCCTCATTATAGCAATTCATCCCAAATTACTAGCAGTAACTAGAGTAGTTCTATCAACAGGAAAACATGAACATAAGGTGAAGAATTTCCTAATAACTAGTAAAGTCTTAAGTGAATGACTTGAGTGAGTTGCATGGTAGGGAGGAGGATTTTGCTTCTGTGATTTTTTTTTTTTTCTTTATTTTCAATTTATTGTGCTTTGCGGAGGAGTGAATTCAAGGAAAGAAAATGTTTTTTATTGTCTTTATATGCAGATTCAGAACAAAGACTTTTGCCTAGTTAACAGGAGAGCTTGCATATCTTGCCCTGGTATTCTTTGTGATGCGAATTTCCTGAAGCATGGATTAAGCTACATACAATAATGAGGAAAAATAAACCAGTTAAAGGAAAGAGCTACTGAGCTTTTATCCACTTACCCTATGTTTTTTGTATGTGACTATATAATTTCTTCATGGTCATAGTTTTCTACTTTAAGATCGGAGTTCAAGCATTAATTCTTTATGCCATCATCTGGGTCTACATAGGTGAGGAGAGCTGGCAGAAGGGAAGAGTAGGCCATGCAGTGGATAATATCTCTTCCCCTTTTACAATCTGTGAGAATACACTGTGAAGATGACATTTTCAAGGAATTGTATATTCTCACCAATGTCATCACTTAAGGCTTCCTTGACAACAGAATTATGGCAGTTTAATAATTCCTGCAGTTTACACTTTTAGGGACTATCTGCCTTAATTCCTATATTTGAAAATTAAATTATCGTTGCAGGTGGAACCAAGCCATAGTTGACAGTTTTAACATATACCCGGAGTCCATAAGAAAGAATCTCCATAAAAAGACTGTATTAAATGGTTAGGAGACTGAAATCGGTGGAATTTTTTTTTGTTTGGTTGGGTTTTTTTGGTTTTTGTTTGTTTGTTTGTTTTTCCCCTGAAAAGCAGGGATGGAGGAAAGGAAACAACTTGGAGTGTTAATTTGTTCAGGTGAATTCCTGATGGGATCAGCAGAATGAAATTACTTTCAGAGCCTTGAGAAATCTGCTGTGGTATGGAATTCGTATTTTCTTGCCTGTTAAGGAAATAGCATAACATAGGAATATTGAAAATATTAACTCTTGAGAAGGATGTAGTTGCACACCTGTCTAAGGAGGAAGGATTTCGAATAAGGTCTTTACTGACTAAAACCTGTGGCAGAGGAAGTTTCGCTGTATCTGGTCAGTGGTTTAGGTGTTACAGAAAGGAAGGAACTTAGTTCTGGATCTTTATTTTTAATAATCTCTGCCTGGATGAGGACAATTTTTTACTTTAGTATTACATTTGTGGATCTGAGAGCAGAAAGAAATACTTGGCTTTTTGTCATTCATCCATTTTTTCTAAGGTTATGAAAATTTGTAAATATTTTTCAACCCTCCCACTCTGCTTCAGTGACAGGAGTCTCTTGGCAGGTTCACAGAAGTTAGAGAAGCCTTGAGAAAAGTTTATAGCCCTCTTGTTGGACAGATACTGCAGTGGAACTCTTTTCTGTGGTACTAAGAATTTAAAACTTCTTTGCAGACCTTTGCACAACTCCATCGAGGAATTGTTAACTAGGAATTAAAACCAGGATTTCAAGATGATGGAGGCAGAAATCAGCTGTGTTCCTAAACAGGAAACATTATTGGCAGTTATTCTTCCAGAGGGAGGCCTTTTAAAAAGATTCTTCATACGAGTGTAGAGAAGACAGGGTTGCAATGCCAGAGTGGATTCCCCTGATAATGTCTGGCATTGTTACTGTGCAGTTCTGCTCCGGGAGTGAACACTGGTAGCATGAGTTAGTCAATGCTTTGATTCCGAGTGAAAAGGTTATAAAGGCAATAAAGACCATGGGGAAAAAGTGCTGAATTTTCACACTTGAGTGAGCACCAGGATGAGGGGCTGTGATTTTGCTTGCATTTGTAAGCCTGTTTTCATTTCAGAGGGTTTTGATACATGTAACTGGGAGAGGAGTTTGACTCCAAATATCGTTTTAAGAATTATGCTGCATCAGTGATCTGACAGTGCACTGGAAAGGTTAAATTGAGTGCAGATCGTTTAGCTTTGGTATGATGATTAATTTCAAGTGATATAAGTTATGAACAATAGTTTCAATTATTTACATAAAAGGCCAACAAATCTCATGGGAACTCTACAAAGTAAAATAAAACTGGTGATAAAAAAAAATCAGGTGATTGTGACCTTGAGACAGGGTTGCTCCTTCAGCTCTCCCCTCCCTTCCCCTATGTACAGAACTGACATGCTCATCTCTCTGCTTGAGAAGTCCTTGATACTGTTCATATTTAACATCATTATCAAAGGTTCTTTGCTTCCAGGCTTAGCCATTAAAATAGATGAGATGGGAAATGCTGACATGATAGTTTTGCAAATGTTATCTGAGAGGTTTGCATATATTATTAAATCTCTTAATGAATATGACGAGAATCATCCTATTAACAGCTCAGAATTAGGTATATTACTGCATTAATTCTTGTTCCTCTTTTCTTTGGTATTTCAGTGCTACGGCTGTTGAAGGATGGTGCTGACCCTCATACACTTGTTTCCTCAGGAGGCTCCTTGCTCCATCTGGTAAGAGTGATTGAAGATTAATGTTTGTGGTTGTGGATAAATATGGTGGGATACTGAGTAACAGATTGGGCATATTAACAAAAAGAAAGGCATAGCAATAACTTTTTTATCGACGCTGCCCTCCGTGGCGATTATGATTGCATCCAGCTATGTACGTGAAACAAATGGTCAATTTAAAATTGCTCACAAAAGGATGGATCATGTCATAGGAATGGTAATGGAAAAAGCAGAATGAAATGTTTTATTTATAAATTATCTATGCAGTAAGAAAGAACAGGGGAAATACTGTTTGATTCCGAAGATGAAATTATATGGTTCAGAGATTCACAAATCCTATATGAAAAACACCATGGTGTAACATTTTTCCTTTTTTTTTTGATGCGTATTTCTTGCATCAATTTTCTTTATGTTTATATTTATCATGTTATCTGCATTTAGTTTATCATTATTTGCATAACAATTTAGATTAAGTAGAAAACAGTTTGTGTACAATGACAAGCAAGATGTAAGGGCATGTGGAGGAAAGACTGAGGGACAGGCAGACAGAAAGGTGTCTGTTTAAGGCTCAGGGCAAGCCCACTTGGAACACAGAGCAGTATTTCTCTCTATTAGCCTTCTTCCCCCCTCCCTCCCAGGGGAGGATGAAAAGGGGAATAAGGAAAAAGAAAGAAAAAAAAGAAAAAAAAGCCTCACCCATGATTGGAAGTTAAGACTATAACAAATTTAATGAATAACAGCATAAAAACAAACAAACAAACAAAAAAATAAATCAAGGGAAGAAGGATACAACTATAAAAAAAACCTTGATCTTGGATGGCGATGGATTGCATGGCACTGGTGGAGTCAGGCCCAGCCAGGCTGAGGTGCAGTCGGAGAAGCAGAGCCAGGGAAGGAAAAGACCCCTCAGAACTTCCTGTCTTCTTGTTGTATGGGGTGTGGCAGGGAGAGGGAGGGACTATAGCTGTCCTCTGACCCCTTTGGGTCCTGGGGTTATCACCTGTCCCTCCCATTCAATCTGTTAACCCTTAAACCATAATAAAAGGAAACATTATAGAGATAAAATATTGGCCTTGCTCAAACCAGTGGTAAAACTCATCGTAAATTCAAACTCATCATAAATTCCTAAGTCTCATGATCCGTTACTTTGGTCTGTGATGCTTCCATTGTAGACATAGAAACATAGAATCATAGAATCACTATGGTTGGAAAGGACCTCCAGGATCTAGTCCAACCTTCATCCCAGCATCCCTAACCCCTGGACCATAGCCTCAAGTGCTGTATCTACTCGTTTTTTAAACACCTCCAGGGATGGTGACTCCACCCCCTCCCTGGGCAGCCTGTTCCAGTGCCTAACCACTCTCTCAGTAAAGAGTTTCTTCCTAATACCCAATCTAAACCTCCCCTGGTTTAGATTGGGGCCATTTCCTCTTGTCCTATCATTAGTCATTTGGGAAAAGAGACCAGCACCAGCCTTGCCACAACCTCCTTTGAGGTAGTTGTAGAGAGCAATGAGGTCTCCTCTCAGCCTCCTCTTCTCTAGACTAAACACCCTTTCTAGTCAATGTGAAACTTTTAATATATTTGAATCCAACTTTGTTACACAATGTTGATAAATTAAATGTGACTTCACAAATACAGGGGCATAACAGATGTAGTGAAAAGTATAGTGGAAAAGTGTTTCATTTTAGAACAGTTGGATTAAGTTTCTCATAGTATGTACACAAGATGGAACAATTTCTTGATTAAGAAAAAAAAAAAAATCTGATCGTTTTACTGGACTCTATCACACCTGTGACCATGCTCTTGCAAGATGTAGCGTTTCCCGTGTGTAATTAACCTGTATTTTCCATCTGCCGTGGCCATGCTGCTTCCCAAGAACTTTGGGAAATAGAGGCCTAGGTAACTGGAAGGTGCAGTAATGAGCTGGAACTATTTGCATCCTGCAGGGGTGCTTGATCAGTCCTTAAAAATGCAACCGACATGAGATGTTATCGTTTGGATTTCCAAAACTGAGGCATCCCAAACCTTACCCTGTGCTGAAAGCCCTAGATGACAGTCAGCGTGGCTGATGTGACATGTGTCTCACTGGCATTTTAAAATAGAAGAAAGATCCGTCTTTAGAAATTTGAGTTTGCTTTGTCTAGGAGCTGATGCACACTTTTTAACTGCAGTTGAACTGTGTCCCTTTATGTTTCTTGATCTTCTGCGTTACACTCTGTTTCACTGTCACATATAGTACCTCTCCCCTGGTGCCTGCTGCTTCCCAGGTACATACATGCTTCAGAAGGAGGGAAAGCCTCCTGTAGTAAGAAATTTGCAGTAGAGAACTGTGTGTAACCTATTGCCTCAGTTTAGTCAAAGTTACTTGTATTCATAATTAATCTTCTGGGAAATTAATCATCATACCAAAATCTTCTGGGAAACCTGATTTCAGTGATACTTGGATTTGGCACTGATTTGGGAGCAGTACAGATAGCAGAATCATGATACAGGGAAGCAGATAAGCCAAGTTTATTTTTCTGCAGGAACTCAAAATAGTAATTTAGCATACATCTTTTTGATTTTTTTGAAGCCGACTCAGATTCATTCTAACTACTAATTTTACCAGTATAATGCTATGTAAGCTGCTTTCTCCAAAGGGAAGCCTGATCGGTGTTTATTTTTTCCATTTGTAGGGTAAATATTTTTATTCCAGAATAAATGCAAAATATTTTCACATTTTACTTAAAGTCGGATTCATTATATAATTCCTTTTTCTTTTCTCATTTCTGTTAACTTCCAAAATGTGATATATCTCTAAAAAAAAAAAAAAATCAAATGTGATTATCTTCATAAAGATTCTCTCAAATGTGATTATCTTCATAAAGATTCTCTTGCTTTCCCTATAGACGGTATCCCAATATGCTTGAATTTCAGGGAAGCCATGGAAGCTTTGAAGCTATTCACTGAACTCTCATTAGACTCCAGGAGAGAAGAAGTACCAAAAAAGAGAGTACTTGCCTGAGTTCCCCATTCCGTGGGAAGCACAGTGTCATATCAATTCACACAGGCAATCCTCCAACACACCCATGTAACAAAGTATATGACGGCAATTTTTCTCCTGGAATTTGACTGAAATTGCCCAATTGCTTCACAGAATCCGTTAAATAAGAATCAAGAAACC
Organism: Baryphthengus martii; assembly: GCA_013396935.1. Taxonomy (NCBI): domain Eukaryota; kingdom Metazoa; phylum Chordata; class Aves; order Coraciiformes; family Momotidae; genus Baryphthengus; species Baryphthengus martii. Next base: position 26,538 of record VWZK01013294.1, read on the forward strand.
ACAGCAATTAAATTGTTCCTACAAATCTAGGCTGTTTTCAAACTGGTAACAAAAGACTCTATATCTATTACTAATACACAAGGTGGCTCAGTGACATCTGTCCTTTGTTTTGTGTGGAAGCTTTGTAGAATTTTTTTTTGCTTAACAGTGCCTTGAAAATATGATTGGTGTGAGATTGTGTTGATTTGTATTACAAAATGTCTTATTTCTGGTTTGTTAAAATTTTAACATTGAAGATCTCAGTGTACATTATGCTACTGTGGTACAATGAACGATAGTAATTCAACAAAACAAGACGTCTGTATTTGAGATGTTGGATAAGTTACAAACTAAGGGAAACACATCAGAACTTAATTTCTGTTTTATAATTTAATGGTTAGCATATTTGGAAATCATTTAAAGTAGGACTGCTCTTCAGCCTCATAGGGTTTAATTTTCATTTTCGGGGTTATCTGAATTCATAATGCCAGTAGTACATGCAGTACGACATTCATTTGAGCGTATCAGCTGTGTCTTGACTTCACAGTGGAATCCAGTTAAGCACTTTTCCTTCTTCCCCTTTCCCTCCAGTGTCCTGGCTTCCAGGCCAAATTAATACAACTGAGCAAACTGGATGCCGTGGTGTGGTTCCACATGCGATACAGACAGAGCAACAAAATTATTTAACCATTATTTGCAAATTATCTGCAGATTTCATTGTATTTGTACTCTCAGTGTATATGAGTGCTTTTGGGGACAGGGAAATATTCCACAGCTTTAAATACTGGAAGAGGTGTACATATTACTAGGTATACTTAGGCATATACAGTATGTATTACATATTATGAACTACATAAAAGGCAGCAGTTCATATACACGTGGACATGTAAATGTTTGGGTGTACATATACTTAGATGCCACTACAGATGATGTGATCATCATACACTGATGCCTGTGCACTGGTGTGGAATGACAATATTGAACTGAAAGAAAGCCTCATCTTTCCTGTGGGTTTCAGCAGATTTCATATAGTGCTTTTTCACAGGCAATAAGGGATTCTGTGAATGATGCACATGGAACTTGTAGTCTCCACAAAACTATTTCTATAGATACATCAACTGTTGTCCTTTACAAGCACAGCAGTTTAACTGCGGTGTGTCATCTGCTCAATTTAGATATTAAAGGGAGGGAAAACGGATATGTAATAAATTCAGTTGTACACTGAGTAAAACGCCATCCCTAATCTGCTCTCCTTTTCTTCTAGTGTGCCCGCTATGATAACGCATTTGCTGCAGAAATTCTTATTGACAGAGGAGTAAATGTAAATCATCAAGATGAGGATTTTTGGACATCAATGCATGTAGCCTGTGCTTGTGATAATCCTGATATTGTCCTGCTACTGCTACTTGTAAGTAAAGTAATCCAATGCATTGTGTGTGTGCTTGAAAAGAAAACAAAATGTAACACCACAAGGGCTGAAACTGCTATGTGAATGCAGTATGTTACTAGTAATCACATCGGTGAAAGCACATACTGTGTTTGGTTGCTTCTTGATGTTGCTTTGGTGCTCAGGATTTTTAGAAGGCATGTAGTGAACATCTTTAGGCCTTCCATGAGAATACAGTATAAACATCAATGTCAAGGCTCTCCTATCTCTTCCCTGTGGTCAGGAGCTTATATCGCTGAAAAGCACTCAGTCCCAAATGGGATATCCAGATAATTTCTTTTCTCTTCTCCTTGTCACTTTCTGTTAAGGGCTGCGTTCACAGACAATCTTATCAAAAACTCCTTCTTTAGAAGCAAGTATTCACTCAATTGTGCTCAGTGTTCATAAAGAAGTATTCATGGATATGGTAAAAATGAGGATGATTTAATATTTATCTAAGCAACTTTCACTTTTTAAAGCAGTTTACTCCTGGGATCACAGCCTCTAGTTTTACTCCAGGATATTAACACAGCTCTCTGTCCCAGTTCATTTTATACTGCTCTTTAAAACAGTAGTGCAGAAACAGCTTACAGCCTGACTTTTTTTTTTTTTTTTTTTTTAATCTATTTCTATAATTTTAAACTTTGTATGTTTTTAATAGGTCATTGCAAATAGATCAGCATCTTAATATTTTAGCATAATGGTGTTTCAGTGTTACAGGTAAAATGAAGTGAGAAATATTTTTAAAGACCGTATACCTGATTTTAGTTTCATGAAATCACTTTGGGAGATTGTCTAGTTCAATCCCCATGTTCAGAGCAGAGCCAGCTACAGCAGCTTGTCTAGGACCATGTCTTCAAGGATGAAAAATTCACAAATTCGCTAGGCAACATGAACAGAAAGAAAAAAAAGTTTTTTATTAGGTTTAAACAATTTCCTGTGTTTCAGTTTGTGCCTATTGTCTTTTGTCCTTTCACTGAGCAGCACTGAGCAGAGCCTGTCTCCATTTTCTTTACTCCCCTCTTCGGGTATTTACACACATTGCTAAGACCTGCCTGAGCCTTCGCTTCTCAAGTGTGAAGAGTCCCAGCTGCCTCAATCTCTCCTTTAATGACAGATGCTCCAGTCCCTTCATCACCTTTGTAGCCCCTTCGCAGGACTCACTTAAGTACATCCATGTCTTTTACTGGGCAGCCTACAACTGATGCCTCACCAGTGGTGGGCTCTCACCAGTGCGTAGACATGCTGGCAATGCAGTCCAAGTAATCTATGGCTTTCTTCACTTCAAGGGCACATTGTTGGCTCATGCTTGGCTAGTTGTCCTCTAGGTCCTATTTCCCGAGGTATTTAGTGTGGGAAGCTGTATAGCTAGATGGCAGGAAATACTAAATAAAAGAATATAGTCTGAATTTTGTCCTTCAAAATACTCAGCTTGTAGGGAAATACCTGTTTCTGCTTGAAGGTAATAGCTAGGAACACTGTTCTGAATCTGTATACCTACACTCAGTCAGGAATGGGAAGGGGAGCTTTTGAGGACTTGAGTCCAAATGTCTTCTCTTCTACAGAAAAGTCAGATCAGTATCTGTCTTTTCCCAGAAGAGTATTTCACTAGACTGTTAGATAGATTTCATAATGTTATTTTCTTAGGAATGCTTTTGTGCGTAATTACTAATGCAATAGCCTAGTCAGCAGTTTAAGTAGCATCCACAGAGATTGATGTGATAGGTTATACCTCAGAGCTGTTTTTTCAGGCTTTCTTGGTTACATGTGAGCTCTTTCTGAAATATACGGATATTGTTCCTTCTAGCACATCTGCTTCATTTCATAGAAAACAGAGTAAGTAATATCCTGTATTAAATTATAAAATAAATGAAAAAAATAGTATCTTTTATTCAGTTAAAAATTAATGATACCTTCCTTCCCTTCACCTGCTCTAGAAAACCAGAAAGAGGTGTCCAGGAGTCTTTCTTGATGTTTGACTGCAATCATCTGTACTAGCAAACTGTTAGAATGTTCTCTGGCATGCCTTTGGCATGTGCCATCTATATTCCTTCCAGACAATTCCTCATCATGATTTTGAAGCTGGAAAGTCCCAGGGACCAGTTTGTATCCAACTGCCGTGCTGTAGAGGCTAAGAGTCTTTACTGGACTAAACAAGGACTCTTCTATGCCAGCTGGCTTCAATGTCAAGAATTTCCCCAGGTCCGTTTGGTTTGATAACAGAAACACAGCCTTTGTCATCCTTGAAATGTCTTGAATGTTTTCTCAGCTTTTCTGTTACAGATGTAATTAGGTCCAGTAAATATACAATGTAATGTATATAAATACAGTTTTCTGTTCTTAGTGCTTAAAATAGTGTTGCTTACCTAACCACAGTCATCAGATATGTTTGGTAGGAGTATTTCATTCTAAACATTGTCACCACTCTTGGCAAATAAAGGTGATATTTTCTCTGTTGTATTACCTTGATCTGTTCAATGTATGTGCTTTCGAAGCCTTTGTATCCTTTAGATTCTGTATGTACTCCTAAACTGATAAACAAATCAAAACAGAGAAGCTCATTTATAAAAAAGGGTGTATTGTGGGAAACTCTTGCAATGTGGGGAATTTTCATACATACTGAATGCTGTGCTGTTGTTGACATTAATAGGAACAGTTGTTGTTACACAGGACACTTGTAAAAACAGGCATGGAAAATTTTAGAAGCAGCCCAATTTAATAAAATCTCATTAATTGTATCTACTCAGCGCTATATACAAAATAGTTTTTCAGCCCACATCATTCAAAAGTTGTTTGATTTAGTCCCTGATTATTTGAGGTTGTCTTCTTTTGAAGATTCTAAATATCTTCTGATAACTTGTGATAAATAGGTCATCCGATACCTTAAAGTTTCAGTAAGCAGGGGCACATCCATACCGATTTTTGCAGGTAGTGTTTGAATCTTCTATATTATTTGCAATAACATCTGATAAATTTGCCCACATTTTAAGTTGTCAGCACTTTTTAAGGCAGAATTTCCTTGACTACATAAATAACTTTATGCTCTCCCTTTGGAGTGGGAATAATAAATAGAGTATTGTAGAAGAGAAAGAGAGATATTCCTAGATAAGCAATAGTTTTTGAACCATGACATTAATGCTATGTTTAATAAAATATGACAAAGTGAAGATGGAAATTGAGGTTGGAGGGAAGTATTTTTCACAACTCTAAACTGTCTTTGTGTGAGCATTTGATATTAGGAATTTCTTTGCCTTGAGGTTAGAGTGTTTCATGGACCGTGTCTAATGAGTAGCATGAGCCTGGATAATGCTAATATGAGCTACAGGCAGCATCTATTATGCCACAATTTTTAGGTGGAAGTGAAAATAACACTTCAAGTACCCTCATGAATTACTTTTAGATACATAGTTCTTTTGAATTGACTTTGCAATGTAAACAATGTCATATTATCTGTTTCAAAAATGTGAGGTAAAAGGTAACAGCATGGTCCCTTAATTGAAGCCTGTGCAAATTCTGATTCCTGGAAAACCGTCATAGAGGCCAGTGGGCGTTTTCTCAGTAAGAACTTCAAAATGTTTCCTGAAGGGAAAATAGAAAAAAAAAAACAACAAAAAAAAATTGAATATAGGGTATATGTAGATCCTAGAAGGCTAATAATGAAGACTTAATTAAGCATGCCCAGTTTCTGATTTTATCCCACTTTTGGTGATGTTCATGTTTCTCTGGCTGAAACAGGAGAGTGTCTTGTCATTCATCAGTTTAGCAGTGGTAGCTCACTCTTTCTGTCCTCTAGTAGAAGACAAAAGACAAAAGCATGTTAGGTGAAATGTCTTTTGCTGAGAGATAGGAGAGGCTGTAGCTGTTTGTAGTGTGATAATCTGATATTCCAGTCTGCATCCTGTTGGAAGACTGTTGGAATTGTAGGCAGTGATTTTGGAATAAATGCAGAATGAGTTTCTTGAAGCTGTTTCTTTCCATCCCAACATCTTACCCGTGGTGATATAGCTTTCCAGGGACATATTTATGTCTTCTCCATTTTGTAGCTGTCAGCAAGAAGGGGTGGCATTGGACGCAACAGCTAGGAAATATATCCCATGTCTGCTAAATAATCAGCCAATGAAGAACTTGCCCTCAGGGCAGCTGCTGGCACATGAGGAAACATAGAGATCAAAGGTAATTCCTAGTGGTCTGGCTGCCATGCATGCAAATTAGGTGGTAAAGGTCAGATTCATCAATTGTTGCCCAACCGCGTCAGTGTTGGGCATTTTCCCCTTGGGATGGGGGACTGTTTCTGTGGAAGTCGTATAAAGGAGGGTGCTGTAGCAGGTTGAGGAGAGCGCTGACATGCCTTTCATTTAAGAACAATGATACATAGGCTTGTATACGTTTATGCCCACATGAAACCTCTAAGAGAGTAGGAAAAGCAACCAGATTTATTAGAATTATCTGTTCTGTCTTACCTCTCCTGCCTTTTGAAAGTTCAGGACTGAACACATTGACAGCAATTATGTCCAGTTGGCATGCATTCCTTTTCCATGATCTCTGGACATGTTGCAACATTGTATTTGGCATTAATTTCCAGTACTTGTTTTTATACTGAACTGAAGCACTTGCTGAGATTTGTAACTTAATATCCAAAGTGTTATTGAAACTCCTACAGGAGTTAGAGAACTTCCAAGCATCAATACTTGGCTGATGCACTTGCTTTGTTAGCTAGGAGAAAGTGTTTAGTCCTCTTTGTATCACTTCAAATGGCTGTAGCTTTAACCTGGTACCCATTGCTTGCAGTCTAATTCTTCCACAATATACGCTTTCTAACTTCAAATATTTTTAATTGGTATGTGAGTGGTTAATCTTCACCTGTGTACTATTCAAACTACCATCTGTTATAGTAATATTAATATGGTTGCAGTTTAGTAGATTAACTTTAGCAACTCAAGCAGTAAGGTACATAGGTAAAAATATCACTTTGTAGAAGGGCTTTTCCTTTCTCCCCTCATTTTTCTTCAGTCTGACAGTATTATTTATTATCATGAATTTTCTGCTCTTAAGACTCAACACTGGATTATTAAAAAGGCGAAGGACATCAAGCTGTTCAGCTGCCCCACCTCCTCCCCTCTGTTCCTCCACACCAAAGCGTTTGAAAATTAAATGGAAAAAGTATAACTGGTCAAATTCTGATTCATGTCTCTGAAATTCCATGATAAATTGTTTGAATCCTGACCCACTGTTTCCTCTTCATTTTTGAAACATAGTGTTTAGATCCTTATTAAAAGGTTGACAATCATATTGAGCTCCTATATTTAGTTGCTTTTCTCAAGATAACTCTGACTGTGTTAGGAACTACAGGTTTCTTTATGACCTGCTGTTACACTTTAATTTCAGAGCATGTTGCAGGTAATTCATCATTGAGCTGTACTGTTGGTCTCAGACATAGCAAGCTAATAGTTACAAGTTTGCCTTTTTAATGTATCTTTGAATTTGATTTTGGGGGTTGTTCTTTTCCCTCCTGCCCCCTCCCAAACAGTCATGGAATCTTTTGATGTTCAGTGACCTAAGATTGAGAGAAGCAGAATAAAAAAGGAAGCAGGTAAGAAGTGCATTTTTACAGTGTAATTCACTTTATTTTACTATCATCAGGATGCACCTTTTACTGGCAACATGACTGCAGTGTTTTCCAGGTCTGTCAGGCAGATATTCTCAAATGAAGCAAGGAAGGCAGAGACAGTATTCTAGTGTTTGTACAGTACTTCGCTCAGTGGAGATTTATTCTTTCATAGACCTGCAGGCATTACTGTAATAAACTTGACAGTTAATTAACTAGATTGGCAGAGAGAAATACTACATGATCAGGAATTTTTCCATGTAGATAAAGGAAAATTGAAGAGTAGAAAGATACTCTTCATAAGTATTCTTTTTTACTGATCTTAACTAGGACAAGTAAATGTAACTCCTGTTTGCCAACCAATTAAATTTGTTTCATGTGTTTTTTGGAACCTGGAATTGAAGCACAAAATGCATTTCTGGCACAGAATGCTTAAAGTATAATGGTTAAAAAAAAATAAGGCTGAATTTTTTTCTCTCTCTCCTTTTTTCAAGTGTGCAGAAGGGAGTTAAGCTTGAATCATTCATTAGATTTAAAGTCATTGGCAGTAGATGAGCATTGTTAATATTTGAACAATATAATGCTCTCCACTGTATGTGTAATCCAGATTCGCTAATCCAACTCTGCAAAATTCTTCATGACATGAGAATAAACCCTATGACATGACACTAATGGAACATTAAAAATCAAATAAGAGGAATATAGAGAATACTACATATTTCAATAAGACAGAAATATGATTTGTCCTTTGAAGAGAAGACCATAATGTACTATTACTTAATATTTCCTCAGTTCAGGAGATAATTTTTTACAGAAATGATAGCATCACTGTATAAACCTTTTGCTGTTTCATGTAGAGAAATTTGGAAAAAAAATAGGTTTATACTAAACTTTCTGTTTATGGATTTGTTTATGCATAACATTCAAAGGCCATATCTAAATGTTTTTCTGATATTTGAGTGAGCTTTAGAATTGTTTGACCTGACTAATTTATACTAATTCATGAGTGATAACTCTGTTGGACTGAGATTGAAAGCATTTCATTCAATGCTGTGGTTTTTAGCTTTGTTGCCTGAATGTAATATTAGTGCCTATCAAGTAACTTCAGAGCCAACTTCTCACTGAGAAATAGACTACACTTACAAGATTTTTTGGTAGAAGACAGTAAAAAACTATCAAGAAGTACTGGTAAAATGTGAAAAGTATAATCAAGCCCTGTTCTGGGGTTCGAGCTTGGGAGCTGAATTTTATTTTATTTTTTCTTATAAGCCACATAGCCTTCTCTTATCTTTATCAACTGTGTCTGTTCCTGCTCTTTTTTTTTAATAGCCTGGCCCATTGCTCAAAAATAGCTCTGCAATATACTCCTTCAAGTCTTTGTGATTGTTAGGATATCTGTGTTTATCCAGAAACTTCTGTCTTCCTTTGTCCTCATTTTCTTGGTCTCTAACATTGTTTCTAGAGATATTGAGAAGGATTTTGATGCAAAGATGGCCTTCGCAGGAGTTACTGGGTCTTCTAGGCCACTACAACATAAACAAATAACAGAGTATGTGAGGTGTGCAGCTTACTAGGAATAAAAGATAGATTTCACAGTCTTCATCTCAGTACAAGGAGCTAAGATACTAGAAAAGTGGTATGTAAAGCCCTACAAGAGCAGATAGGGGTTTCTGCTTCCTCAGTTTGTACTTGAGGTACCCCATCCCTTACAGGCAGTGTGTTGGAGAATCTGATGAAGTTCTGTATCAGACATATGGATGGAGGCCATTTTTATCACACTACAGACTGGGTGCTAAAGCAAAAATTTTATTTCTGTGGGAGCAGTACAACTGTATTCTGTATTTTTGTGATCTCCAAAAGTATATGAGGTTGTCTTGGGAGGGCAGAAATTCTCTATACTTGCCTATGTTTGTCCTCATTTTAGTGTGTTAAGAAATAATTTAAATTTGTAAATTGTTGATTTTATTTCTAAATCTTCACGCTCATCAGAGTATTGAAGAGTTATTTGGATTTTCAGTGCAAATCAAGCAATCAGTAGAACTAAGCTATTATGGAAATTTAGCTTTCTCCGTATAGAAACTTAATGATTCTACAAAAACGTTGTTCCATGCTCTCTAAAGGAAATAATACAGGAGAGACTGCAGAAAATAGGCCATTAAACAGAATATGATTGTACAAGTTCAAACTTGACCATCTGAACTATTCCACTGCCTTACAAAACACAGAGTAAAGTAAGTGCTATGTTGTAACTTTTCATAGCTCTCAGCCAAAAGCCCAGCACCAGTGTAGTGCTGGGCTATTGGTGACAGTAGGACATCATCCTCAGTTGTTGTTTTCTTTTCTGAGTGTGCTTGAATGTCATCTGTCCAAGTGCCGTGAACTGCCCTGATGTCATTCAGCTCATGAAGCCTGATAGAATTCTATTTTTCTATGGACTTTTGAAAGCACTTAAAAGCCTTCCCCCAGTACTGCCATGTGTTGACTGACAGGGTAAAACCTGAGTGTATTCAGTTAGCCAGATTTCATTCTAGTACCACTATTAGTTGAATGTTTTAAATTTGACTGCCTTTTCACTTACAGAATTCATTAGTTATTTAATCCTTTCCTGATTTAGTCTCAACTTTTTTTGGTAGACTTTTTTATATTGTCTGTGGGATGCCTACTTCTGATCTTAGTGTAAAATCCCTTTTCTAAAATCAGGTATAGTTTTAATGGAATAAACTACAGGAGCAGATTTACTGGTGGGAGTAGAAAGGAAGTCTCATGCGTCTGTAACTCTTTCCCCCTTCTCCATAGACTCAGTATGGTGTGTATCTGAGCTCATGTAATCAGACAGCAGTTGCATATTTATTTTGTCCCTGTTCTTTGCAATGGCATCAGACTGTTTTAGCAAGCAGAGATGAATTTAATTAAAGATCTTTATCTTTCATAGTTTGAGAAACAATTAAAGCAGAATAAACAAGTGCTTCTTCAAAGAAAGTAATTCTGCTATCCCGCTCAGTCTTGCTCAATATGATTTCCTCCTTTGAGTCCATATAAGAGGAAGCAGTAAAGGGGAGAGAATGAAAAGCAGTTAGAGGTTGGGAGGGGACAGTGGATAACAGTTTAAAATATAAAGGAACATGTAGCCTAAAAGAAAAATTATTCTTCTCTCTTTCTTAGAAGCAGTTATCAATAGCAGTTGTAAGAAACTCTAAACAGAAGTTTTAAATGTGGATATCTCATTGAATTCACTCACAATTTGCAGGAGCTGGTGGATGTGCGATGAGTGTAGGAGGGACCTACTGGAGAGTGTGTACTACTGGTTTACAGCCTTTGTTCATTGCTGACTGAGCTGAGATAGAACTAATCTAGGTGAAGGCTATTAATGAGTTGCTGAACACCAGATGGCAACACTCAGGGGAAACTGTAGAAATATTAATCTTTCTCCGTTAAGACTGGAAAAAAGGAATGCAGCTCGCTAGTGATGCAGCAGTAAAAGTGGTCCAAAGAGAGACAAGAACAGGAGTCTAACTAGATATAGCAGCTCTGGAAAGCATTTTGTCTTCGAGCACTCTCTTGAGAGTAATGGGATAGTCTAGTAAAGAAATGAGGATTATAGGAATAGAAAAGAAAAACTTTGGAAATTTCAATTGACAGAATAACCAGTGGAATGGAATCTGCAGTTCACAGTACAAAGAATGCTAAATTATGGGATGAATTGAAGTGTTTTTACACAGGAAGCAGTCACAGAAAGTAGAACTTGTCTTTAGACATAAGGCAGTGATTTTGTCTGAAGAGTCTGTAAATACTTACTGGATAGCTAGAAATCACCTAAAACTCTGTAAACAGCACAGTGGGAGAATGGAATCTTTCTGACCAAGACCTCAGAAAGAAAAATACTGCTTGCTAGCAGAAACATCATGAACTGGAGGAACTGGCTAACAGTAACGCTACTCAATACTCATTTCAGATGATAAAGAGTATCGCATGATTAGCAGAAAAAGGCAGAACTTAAAGATTTATCTTACTAAAGAGGGGCAATGAGAACATGAACAATAATCCAGAGATTTAGTTGCCAGTAAAAATTAGTTAGTAACAAATAGAGGTTTTTAGTCTGGACCATGAGTTAGGGGCCTAGTTATTCTTTAATGCATTTCACAGATAGGAATAAGGAATCAGTCTAAGAAGAGACAGTTTTAAACAGCAGCAAAAAAACCACACAGATACCCCTCGAGGTGATGGTAGAAGGTATCTGGATTTTGATTTTGGAAAATATTTGGGGTTGGGTGGAGATTTATGACATACAACAGTGCTAGTAACCAGTATATTTGTGTAATTTGGAGTCCTTAGCATCAGAGCATTTTCAGAAATTAAAACTTTCTGGAATATTACAAATTTCTGGAGGTAAGAGAGACTTAGACCTGTTGGGAAAAAATGATACCCCCAGTTTTCTCTGGAGCAGGTCAGAACAAGTATGCCAAGAAGTGAACTACATGCACAAAGATAGGGAATTTTGAGTCAGCTCCGCAGAGAGAGAAGGAACGACAAGATCTTGAAAATCAACATCTGGGTTTTGATCTTCAGTAAACAGTTTTGTGCTATGAAGAAGATGGTCTGAGGATGCTCCACCACTAGGGGATATCTGTAGAAGGTGAGATTCATTCTTTATGCCAGGTGGCTTCTGCTTGAACCAGTGACATAATTACACTGTGAATTGCTCTTACAGAGTAGCTAGGGAATAAGAGGGAAACTTGGGTAAATTACAGAAGTGAAAAGCTGCCTGGTAGTCAAGAACTTTGTAACAAGACATCAGCCTAGCTATTAAGAGAGAAGCTATGGGCCTGGGAGTTCCTGGGGTTTCTTTAGGATTAGTCCTACAATGCTATTTGATTTAGAGTTTTCAGTGATAACCTTGGGAGGAAAAATAGGAGTATGGTAATGAAATTTGCCAGTAAAAAGCTGCAATGCCTTGTCAGTTTGGATGAGGATTAGAATGTCATGCAGAAAGAATAGAGTGCCTTTGAAGACTTCAGTAATAAAAATGAGTTGAAATTTAAGTGTACAAAGTACAAGGTCATGTTCTGAGTTATGAATAACAGGCATTTCTGTGATATGCTCAGGAATAATCAGTTGGAAATAAGGAAAAAGACCTTGGAGCTTTAGTCAATTTTAAGATGATTATATGCTACAAACGTTCCTGCTAGTAAAGAAAAGAAGTTCTTAGATTTGTCAGAATGAAGATATTTCTAGTAGGAAGGGAAGAATGTTTTTGCCACAGTATAAGAAATGACAGCCTGCAGTTAACTATAAATAGCCATGTTCAAGAGTGGTAAATTGTACCAAGGAAAACTGCAAAGATGAATATGGAAATAGAAAGTCTATCTTATGAGAAGGGGCTAAAAATATGTTTAACTTAAAAGATAATAAAAATATCGACACAGAGAGGCTGTAAAAATTTCTTTGAATATATCAGGATAGAGGAGGGGGTGAAAAGAGCTATTGAAGTCTGAAATTCCTACTGATATGAAAACAAATCATTGTAACATGTCCATGAATAAAATCAAGGCAGAAATTAAACTAACTTTTCTGAATGCTAGGAGACAAAGATTGAAAACCAGCATTTTATGCAGGAGTAATAGGGGAAAAAATAAAATCCCTAATTGACTTTCGAATTGATCTTAAAGTCGTGAATGAGATTATGTATTATGTGTTTACCTGCAATACCAAACTAGTGCCTCAGGAGATCCGTTGTAGTATTACGTTCCCACATGACATCTGTTCAGAGGATTGCGTAGATATAATTATCCTGATTGTGTGCTTACAATAATAAAGTAACATATGGAGAATATTAAAAAATATACTTTTGTAAGCAACAGCAAATAAAGTTATGTAATGGATATTTGATGCTTATCAGATTATGGTTAAATTTCTATGGCCCCAAAACAGACAGGAGAAAAGTTCATGGAAGATGATCACTTACTTAGAAAAAGTAAGTTAGACATACTAAGTACCAGGAAAATGTTAGGTTTTTTCAAGTATGTGGAGCAATATTTATTTATTTATTTTTTAATATACTATCTTCAGGTATTTGAAAAGAAAATGCATACCAGTCAAGTAGTATGAAACCAAGGAATAAAGGGCTTTTTTTTTTTTCTCAAGAAAAGAAACCCAAGACCCTAAAAGATCAAATATATAGTCACTGGTAGTAAGTTGAGAATACTATTTAGATCTTTAATTAATTGTATACCTCAGCAGCATTTGTAAGATAAGCTGCAGACTGGCTCATAAAGCTGTGCATTATCTCAATGAGGGGCATGAAAAGGCTAACATATGAGAAATATGACAGTGAAGAAGCTTGAATAATCAGGGAAATAATTAAAATAATTACAAAAAGAAAATAAAAGTGTTATGAAACAGTCTTTCGGTTGACATTTAACAGTTCTTTTTCAGCTCCTCATCTTACTGGCTTTCACATTTTTCCAGGAGCAATATAGATACAAGAAATATTTGAAATTTATGAGGTCTAGTGAAGTGGTCTTCAAAGTGGATGCATGCACTAGGAAGCGTGCAAGATGATTCACTAGGGGTATTAGAACTTCTATTTTTATTTCTTTTTTTTTTATCTAAAAAAAATAAGAAAGTAATTAAGCTTTACTAATATTCAGTGTACATATTGATGCTGGCACCTTCATTCCATCCATAGGTCAGAGGGTTTTGTGTTACAACTGGTAGGTCAGGTGTTCTGGGGGAAGAGTGGCTGCTCCACAATGCAGAGGTGTTGACAGTGGTTCTCTCACTCATTCATTCCCTTACAATGTATTGGGAAGCATTGCAGTTTGTGTATGCCTGGTTATGTGGACTTATGGATATTGTCTAGTTTTAACTAAACTAATCCTCATTAAATGGACAAATGTCTTAAAAAGTTTCCTGAAAAAAAAACCAACAACTCAGATTGGAGATCATGAGACTAATAGTGACAGCACAAATGAGCAGGAGAATGGTAGAGCAAACACTTCTCCTAGTATCAGTTTTTCATCATTATGAGGCAAAACCACTGTCTAGCTAATCGGGTCTGATTGGTTATGTTTAAAGTCATGCAACACTCAATACAGTTTTTTACAAAATTTCACTAAACTGAATAATGGATCTTCAGAAGGCTCTTTTAAGGCTTCTTAATAGCGAAAGACAAAAAGCCACATCCTGTTAGGGATACGCTTGTTCTTCCTGCCACAGTAAAAATGGCTGAAATAATACATGGAAACCAGTATGGTGACAGACTCTAAAATGCACTCCTTTGTCAGCAAATACAGTTGGAAGATGTGCAGAAGATATCACTGAAGATTTGAAGAAACAAGTATTAGAAGAAACTACAGTATGGGAGGTTTGCTGTGCAGTTGGCTACAAGTACAGGTGTTTCTAACATGTCTCTATCTCAGCTTTTGGTATTTGCTAGATTCTGTTTCAGTAATGAAATGGACAAAGAACTACTTTCTTGTGAGCCACTAGAAGAATGATGTGCTAAAGGAGATATAATCTTAACAACAAATAGCTTTTATAAAAACAATATTTTATGGAAAAACTATGCAAATGGAACCACTGATGGAGCAGCTGCTCTGACTAGGGTAAGAAAGGATTCTAGGGTAAGGTTACAGAATTGGCACCACACCTGAAATTCACTCACTAGATCATTCATAGGCAAGTTATTGCAGACAGGGACTTGGACCCAGAAGCGCACAAAGTGCACAAGTTGCTCAAGGATGTCATCAGTTTGGTTAATTTATATAAAAACAAGACCTTTAAATAGTAGATTCTTTACAATACTTTGTAATAATATGGGCAGTGACCATGAAATTCTTTTTTACTGCACGGAGCTTCACTGGTTATCTCATGGCAAAGCACTTAAAAGAATTCTTGAACTTAGAAAGGAGTTCTACATTTTCCTTTTACAAAAAGACAAATGTTCCAAATTTGCTGACCTTTTCTATGGTGAAAAGTCATCATCAGTAGTATGCTACCTAGCAGATATTTTTTGAAAAAATAAGTACACTTAAGCTGTTCTTTCAAAGTAAAGGTGATGGCTTAACAATGAATAGGAAAGTAACTGCTTTTCAAAGGAAACTCACCTTTGGGGAGAGCATTTTGAAGAGAGGTGTTTGGAACTGTTTCTGTCATTATACAATTTTATTGTCAACGATGATGCATGTCACCAATAAAAAATGAAAAAAACCCTTGGAAACAGAATTTCGTAACCTGTTTAAAAATATTCCAAACAGAGTTTCAGTGGGTTTTGAACTCCTTTGTTAAAATTAAAATGCAACACCTTCTCATTAGTTTGCAAGAAAAAGTGATTAACATCAGGGAAGATAGAAATTTCCTAGCCAAGTTTCAATAAAAACCTGTGTTTAATTGGCAGGTGGGTTTGAAAAATTACTATCATGATTCAGTAAGCACTACCAACGATGCCTTTCCATTTGGATCTATGCATCTTTGTAAGCAATCTTTTCCAGATATGACAGACATTAAAACCAAGTATTGATGCAAATCAAATTTAGAACAGACCCTTGAATCACTCTAGCATAAAGTGTTAAACCAGAAATCTAAGAAATAATGAAGCGTAGTCAATCACATTGTTCTCATTATAAATATTAGTATTAATAATAGAGCATCAATTTAAAAAATGGAAATTATTTTAACATTTTCTTTATTTCAACTTTCTGATTCTTTTAAAATATCTATTTTTGTGTTTTTTAATGTACCTATTAGTAGAGTGATGCATTTATCTAGCATATGAACCAATGTACATACATCAGGAGCGCGTGCTCAAAAATTTGTAACTGATGGGGCGTACAATAGGAACATTCTGGAGATCACTGGTCTAACGATTGGAACAGTAGCCTGGGATGTGAAGGACCTAGATTAGTATTGTGTAATGTCTGTGCTAACTGGAGCACTACTATCAACTTAGCATGAAGGGCAGCCAGCTCTAAATCTACTAGAAAATGTATATTACTGTCTTTCTCGAAGTCTACAAAGAAAGAGATGGTTTTGGCAGCTTAGGGTGTTGAACAGCTTGTTTGCAGTGGTTTTTAGTGCACCGTTGGTGTTGGATCTAATGGAGCAGGACATACGTGCATACTGTATTTCCTCAAGGGAACATTTAACTACCCAGATCTCTGTCACCACCAGCAGCACGGCGCCACCACTCCCCCTGCCCCAGAGTTGTAAGGAAAGGTTACGTTTGACCTTTTACTTAGGCACTCCTGAAAGCTGTGAAATCATAGAATCACAGAATGCCCCAGGCTGGAAAGGACCTCCAAAGGTAATCTTGTCCGACCCCCCTGCAGTAAGCAGAGACATCCTCAGCTAGATCAGATTGCTCAGAGGCTCATTGAGCCTGATCTGGAATGTCTCCGGGGATGGGGCCTCCACCACCTACCTGGGCAACCTGTCCCAGTGTTCCACCACCCTCATAATAAAGAACTATTTCCTAATGCCTCATCTAAACCAAAACAGACTCCTTCAGTTCCTTTTTTTCTCCTACCTTCTTTCCATAATTAACCATAATAAACCGGAAACATACTACTTGTCTTTTGAGATCTCTCACCATTACTCTGTTCTTGAGGCTAAGAAAAACTAGTATTTCACAGAAAATGACTGAACCTTGCAGCATCTCCAAATTTGTAGTAAAACAGAACTCTGATGAGGATGGTGGATGTAATTCCTAGTCCTTAGAGAAATCTTGTCAGCTAGTATCTTCTGAAATAAAAGACAGGAGAGAGGAATATTCTTTCAGATAAGTTGATACCACATTATTTATTTGGATAGAGCTGTCCTGCAATGCTCAGAAAAAAACCAAACAAATAAACAACGAACAACCCAAACCAACACCCTCCTCCCTGAATCTTGTATGGCTTTTTGTGTGCTTTTATTTGGAAAACACTGCAATAAAATATTACTGTGGCATAGTATGTAATGCATAATTTAGAAGGACTTGGGAGCACGAACCTATGAAAAAAGAACCATCAAATGAATCTTTGTGAATTCTTGGATTTCTGAGTGAGCTAGTAGGGGAAACTGCAGTACTGATACAATTTATCAAAAATTCAAGGGCAACTTATCTTGATATGCTACCATAAAGATTGATGTGTGAAGTCATTGAAAAGAAAACTGCTGCAGGAAAAACTGGCTTACCTATTGAAAGCAGATGGTTTAGGTAAACTTTAACAGTGCAAGGTTAGCAGAGGTAATAAATGAAGTGACATTGGGGTCAGTAAAAGGCTCCTGTTTGCACATGTTTTTGAAGACTTTCCCATTAGAATAAGAAAGGTGGAGAAAAACATTGATTTCTAAATCTAGAATAATTGGTATAAACTATGCGTGAAAAAGTAGGTAATTCAGTTCAGTGCAGAACAATGTGAGATAATGAGGCTGGGATGCATAATGAAATGTAGGAGTTAAAGATGTGAACAGAAAAATAGTGGAAAGTTGGATGTAGTTTATTTTTTTATGTTTTGATAATGAGCGTGAGCAAGATGTGGTTGATGTCTGCATAGGATGTTGGAAAATGTGTATAAAATCTAGGATATGAAAGCATAGGAAAAATTGGCATTTATACAATTTCTGAGTAACAGCTGCATCTTCAGCTGTAAAATAGGTAAAATCAAATTGTATCAAATGACTCTCATTAGAAACTGTGATATATTGCAAGTTTTTAAAACACAGTAAATAGCGTTTTTTCCAAAATGTTAAAAGATGGTAAATATTTGTTGAATTAAAATAAATAACCACAAGACTACTGATATTTCATTTCTTGGGAAGAATGATATTCATTAAAATTATGAGAGTATTAGAAGTTGGGAATAATAAAGGAATGATTATGGACAGATGTTTCTGAGCAAGGTAATAGGAGGATGATAAGTATCTATCACCTCATCATTTACTGTTAAGATGATACTGTATGAACACAAGTATAAAATGTGTCTGATAAAACACAGATAAGTCCTTGATGGGCTAAATAACATTATGTCTTTGAAGTATTTGTTTCAATATTATGTAAAATTCAGACAGTTTTCCAATATATACCTCAATTGATTGAGAGCATTTTATGCGAATAAACCTGGAATCTTATGTTTTATTAAAATATAAATGTTGACTGTGGTTACGCTTGTAGTGGTAGGATTTGTAAGTGTCTGTTTTCATTTTCATATAATCAATGAGAAAACTTGGCTTGAGGTGTGTTTTTCCCTCATGGCTGTTTTAGGGAATAACTTGCTGCAGTCCCACACAGCAAGTTACTGCTTTCTGTGGCTGAAAGTTTTTCGTATCTTCTGCACTTCACTTGTTACCCAGGAACAACAAAATAACAGAATAATCTGCTTATTTGATGAGTGCTCTAATTAGATGCTGGTGTTCTGAGAAGCCAGTTCTGTATTAAAATGACTGGCATACTAAACTTCCTTAATACACTTGGTATTTCACACGATGACTTGTTTGTAGAGTGTGTAGATTTAATTAGTAACCAGCAGGACAGTGTCACCCTGAGTGAAGATTAAGCTGCTAAACAGTGCCTTCCGTGTATACTGGGAATATGGTGATGTTATCAATCAACACAATGAATCTGTCTCATAACAAAAATGTAAATTAACTGAGTTAAATTAACAGTTTTGTACTCTTAGATCCTTGCATGAAATGAGTACATTGTACATAGCTATCATTTATTGCATACTGTTTAATCTATTGCTTTTTGTAGTAGAGATATGTAGTACAGACTTTATTTTCGCTGTACATGTACATACAAGAATGAAGACTTTGGCTTTTTCTCTGCATCAGTAAAATGGTAATATCTAATGTTATGCCTATGGTAGTGCTATTTATTTCCATATGCATTTGAAGTATACTTAATTATATATATATGTGTGTGTATGTAATCTCAAGATGGACTGCACCATGAAAATCAGAACAATAAGCCTGTGTATTTTCCAGGTTGTGTAAATACAGTCATGGATATGATGGTGTGTATAGACAGGAAGAAAAGCCTAGTTTCCCACACAGAAGGATTAATGAGCAGACCATCATGTTAATCAGGGTCTTCAGTTTTGCCCCTAGTTAGATTTTCCACCAATTGTGTTATTTACATTGAGCCTGGAAGCTCCTCAAGATCAACTGTCAGTCTTTACTGAGCTATCAAAATCAGCTTCTTTTCTTTGCTGCTCCATGTGGTTGTTTTGTCTGCTCTGCCTTCAACAGTCGTGGGGCTAAACTTTCCCTGGCTCTTTTTATACATGTATATGTATGTATGCATGATACTTCACCATATATATATATGCATGTATATATATATTTATATACTCGCACACATGGAACTTAGTAGGAAACATATTAGTTAAAGGGTAATACTCACTGTCCTGTTTTCCTGTTTGTGCCCTGTACTTTGCAGTACTACAGTAGATAGTCAGGTAATGCTTCCTTTCCCCATTTTGCCTACATAAAACTGTGCCTTACTGATTGTTCGGTGTTGTACACAAATGACAGTTCTAACTAACCCCAGGGAGTGATCTTTTTATTTCTAAAGTATGAGATTTGGTTGAACTTATGCAATTACAAAGTTTATTAATAGTTATAAAGTAACTTCTAACTTTAACTGTAGTGTCAGATTTAAAGACTTTTTGTCAGTGAATTCGAAAGGCTCAGTCCTTGCTGTGTGAAGGAGAATTTCCCTCAATTTGTTCTAAAAATAAAAAGCAATCATTTCATAATGTGACCTTTTGTTGCAGTATTATGAGACAGGGACTGATCATTTTTCTGTGTGCCTGTCATCATTTTTAATGATTACGATTAAAATAAAAATGGAAAGTGTTCTCCTATACTGTTATCAGAGGCATTCAGTGCTTGAATAATTTCATTTTTTTCCATAAGCTCAGCTACTGATGGGGAGTGTGCAAGTCCCATGTGCACAAGCAGATGGGGAAATTTTAGTCTTTAGTCATCAATGCTCTTTGAAGGTTCCCTTCTAATTCCCTATTCTTGCCAAATAATTTAAGAGCTGGCAATATCAAGTCAAATACCCATTCTTCCGTACTTCAACTACCCTTTTTGTTGACCTCATTCTGCTCTTTTACTGCAGTGCCTTAAAAACAGAACTAAATGCTGTTCTAGGCAAAAAGAACTTTTCTCTGTGATATATCATGCAAATACATTTTGCAATAATTTCATTATTGTCACTTCTTTAGTCTACCTCAACTTCTAGTATAAATACCAAAGTACAATGAGAAAATATATTTTGAGATTTCTCCTCATTTTTTTCTTGTTTTGAAAGAATTTTTTTTATTAAAAGAGTTACGAGTATGGCTTAGCTTGTTTTTGTGACATTGAAACTGGTCTATCCAATTAATATAATTATCCCAATTGAACTTTTTTTCTTTGCTTACTCAGCAGAAAGAAAGAGTTTCTTGATGTTTTTAGCACCTTCCTGATACCCTACATGCTCAACTTTTTGCCTCTTTTCTGTGAGGCCTTCACTAAAACTGTGCAACAGTTGTTTTTACCCAAGAGGTACCTCCATAAACAAAGAAAGAAAGAAACACAGATATTGTTTTCTTTTTGTCTTGCTTGTCTTTGGAGATCAGAATCGTGGATATGTAATTCTTCACCAGATGCTCTTTAATATCATACTGGTTTTGGTTTTTTGTTTGGTTTTTTTTTAAATGCAAGGCAATTTTTTAGGTAGGTAGAATATTGAAATCTTGATTTTCAGTAAGGCAAGTGCATGTCTTGGGAGCAAGACTGGTTCCTGTCGTTTCTGTTTGAATAAAGCTTATATGCAGAAGCTGGAGAATTGGGTGTTTAAATTCATGACTATGTGGGAGCCCTAGCACTGGATTTGAACATGTTCTGCCCATGGTCTAAGCTTGTTGATGAAAATCACTGTCACACTAGAAGCCCTGTAGCTTCATTTGCCATACACTGTGGCTAAGCTAAAATATCCCATCCCTGACCTCACGTGTAGGCAACAACAGTAAATTTTAAAATCACAGTGTTTATATGTGAAGAAGACGTGCCAAGGCTGATACAGTTAGTCTTCAAATTGTATGGTAAAATTTGGTCATGCATTTGAGCTGCAGATTTTGATTATGTTAAGAATGTTTAGTTGAAGTTGTTGGGAAAATACAGAATGAAGTATGGAATAAAATAAACAGAATGGCATATAACAAAAATAATTTTGTTCTTCCAATTTCTGTTCAAACTAGCTGGATGATTCTGCGTATTTTCAGATATTTAGGTGGGAAAAGAGAAGAAATAAAAATAATTCCTTGAGGTAAAGCTAAGTCAAGGAAATCACACTTCATTTAACTTACAAATGAAGACCTTAAATTGCAAGAAACCTTGGAAATGTATGCTAGGAATCAGAATGTGAAGAACCACCATGAAAGCTGACTTGCCAGCTAATTAGGATCCAAGTAAATATCTATATGCGTTTAGAATTAATAGAATGTTCCCAAATCGTCATAAACATTGTAGTGCTAGGGCATGGAAATAATAGTAATTTGAGAAATATACATTATTTTTTATTTGATAGGTTCTGGTTAGTAGATTTTAACTTTTCATCTCTAACTGTGTGCTTAGTTATATTTGACTTTGAAAGATGCTGTTGAAAACATACTATACTTCTGCAGTGTTATCAGAAGTGTTCAGTACTGAAACCGAGTGGGATTTTATTTGCCTTTTACATGCCTTCCAGCTGATGGATGGAATTTAAGTCCCTATGGTGCACAAACAGATGGGAAAATGTTGGTCTTTAGTTTTCAGTCATCAGTGCTAATTCTTTTATCTTCTGAATGCATTAGTCAAACAGACTATGCCTGTCAAGCAATCTGTAATATGTGCCATGNGAACTCTAAAATGTTTGCCTTGACTGTTTTTTTTTTTTTTTTTTTTTTTTGATGCTGCTGAAAGTCTTGTCTGTGAACTGACACTGCCTACCTTCCATTAGTTTAAGGAAGAAAAATCTCTTCTTCAGGAATTAAACGATTATCAAAATAGTTGTGGAACACTTGATTTTTTTAAGTACTATTTTTATTACTTGTGTGAAGTAATTCAACAACCAAGTAGTACATTTTCAAATACAATTTTTTATTTCTGTAGGGATTGGTGATCTTACATGTGTGCATTTGTATGATGCTTTTTATAAACAGCCACTGTATTGGGACATTCCTTTATCCTTAACCAATGTGTCACAGAGGTTAAGATGCCTGGGATTTTTTTAACAGTATGGTGTTCTTTATGCACATTGGCATGCATCCATAAATCCTAATTTCTAGTTTATAACAAAAAAGTCAGTTTTGACCAGGAGTTAAATTGCATATTTAGATTTCGGTGCCTGTTTCTGCAACATGGATCCCAGAACTGCCGTGTATGAAACAACTTGTACCTACACAGTAGATGAAATACTTCACTTACACAACAACGTGTGAATTTCCAGCTGCATTGGTATGAAGGTTCCTTGACTGATCTAGCATGTATCTGTGATGGAAAAAGTAAGCAGTATTAGCATAAAATAAATTTTAGCAATTGTATAAGGTTATTGTGATAAAATTTTTGAGACTGAGTTATCTTCTGATTTTCTTTTAAAGTGTCTTCTTGGGAATACGCAATTTCTCCTTTTCAGTTTATTTTATGTGCCCAGGGGGCACTTAGAAGGCTTTGAATTCAGCTTGATTCTGTAGGCTGTGTTGTCACAGACATAAGGGATTGAGCTTTGTGTTTGTGTTTTTATGATGTGGGATCAGATATTCTGAAGACTAATTCAAACCTTTACTTAGATCACAAGTTAAGCTCATTCAGATGGCAAACAGTTCCTGCTTCTTGTGAAAGAATAATTTTGGTAATGTGACAGGCATGGGTTTACAGACAGTAGCAACTCTGACAGAGTTTAAAGGCCTGAAATAGAACAAAGGTTGCAGACAGCTGAGCATCAGGAGCTTTCCTCTGTGAGAGGTGCAAACTCATGCTTCAGATGAGCTGCAGGTAACCATTGACACAAGCTTCTGGAAGAAGTTCTGTACCTGGTGCACTGGACCAGCCCAGTTTACAGAACTGTGCTTTCTGCAAGCCCATTTTAAAGAGAGTGGGAGGTTTTTCCATTAATATTCAGGGAGAATTTGTTTTCATGAATATGCCTTAACATGCTGCCTTACTATGAAAGAAATCAGCTGAGCAGGAAGATTTGTTCCCTGCATCTTCTCTGTAGCTACACAAGTCCATGCAAGGAACATTTGTTAGCGTATCAAATTGCAAGCATGATAGCTACAGTTAGATGTTTTCGGTTGTTCTTTTGATTTGTTTTCCACAGATTTTACTTCTGAGTTGCTGTATGGAGCTTGAGTTCTTGTTGACATTATTTTACTTGGAGACACTCTCAAAAGATAGACAGAAAATATTTTCAGTTTAGAAAGTCCTACATGATGAGACTGCTCTTTGAATTTCTTCAATATTTTTAAAAGTTCAGGTTTCAATAAATCACAGTTTACTGAGGAAAACCTATTACTTTTGGAAAGTTATGCATGGGTCTGATATCCCTTAGAGTTGGTGGGGGGTAGTGTTTGGATGTGGAACTTGACTACCTGCAAGTAACTTAACTGCATGAGAAATTCTTATTTGTGAAACTTAGTACTTTGGAGCTCGAGTCATCAGTCCTGATTTACTGCAATTCCCATTTAATAAAAGGTCAGGTGTGTTCCTTCAGACTGCAGTGATGGAAACTACCCTAAAAAGGATGAAGAATGAGCTTGTGAAAAGTTGCTTTTGTACAGCTGAAATTTTAGTTTATTTGTTTTCCTTTGAGGTATATAAAAGATAAGAAGCTGCTAGGATTAGCTGTGTAGCAGATATCCCTATCTGGGGAATGGTTTTCTATTGGTCCCACTACTGTCTTCCATAAAGGGAATATGTTGTCTTTTTTTTCTTTTCTTTGGGCAGGCTCTACTAAGGGCCATTAAAGCCAAAACAGAAGTTAAAGCAGCTTTGAGGTGATTGTAGTGTTTGCCATGGACTAGATGGGAATTTACATATCTTTATTGATGGCTTATAAACATTTGTGATTCCTCTTCCATTCTCCATCAAGCCCTGGGGGAGAAGGAATAAAAGTAAAGATTTAGGTATAGGTAAGCTGCACGGTAAACTCAGTCCTGAATCTGCTCAGGGGATAGCTGGCTTCTTTTGACCTTTTGTTCTGGAACAGGAATCCTTGCTTTACTCTGGAGTTGAGAGAAATTGGTTAACTATATCCCAAATATCTTAAAAATTCACAATGTTATGAGGCAAGAGCTTCCTTAAAGAATTCTGTGGAAAAAAGTTGAAGTATTATGACTGCAGTCAGCATTCTGAGAGACAATATATAGATTTATTAAAATAGCTTCTAGATTGTTCTGTATTGAAAATGAGAGAACAAAAGAGGTAACTCAGCTTATGTGTGTCAGTTTGCTTTTTCGTAAGCAAGTGAAGCTAGATTATGATAGGAACAGAATGGGGACCTGTCAACGGAGAATCTATAATTGTAATTGCTAAAAACCTCAATTGTTTTTTTCCTCAGCTCTTCTAGTAACTAAATTGTTATTTCAGTGAAATAATTTCCTTCCTACAGAAAATCTGTTGTTGAAATGGGTTGGAAGGAAAACGTGCTTTTGAACTGAGAGCAGCTGCTCAATCTCATTTAATCTTTTATTTCGCTGTCTGTGGTTTATGTGGAGAAGTCTTTGACTTTTTTGAGCCTTGCCATGAGAACTGTTCCTGTTCTGCTTAGTATCGTGAATTTGTGAAAAGCGAGACCCACTGCTAATGACCTAAACCACAGTTCTCTGTAGAGCAACTTTATCCCTTTAACTTTGTTAATGAGCATGAGTCAAACAAGTCCAATAGGAGCCAAAGAAAGAGGAGCCAGCTGGGTTTCTGGGATTTGGTATCTTGAATGAAAATTTATGCAAGTCTTTGAGGTCAGAGAGCAAGTGGAGCCCATGAGCATGTGTGATTTCCTGTATGTTTCCTCATTCGCAAACAAATAGAGCATTATACCCTTATTACTGTTGCTTTCCTTTTAACTGATAGTATGCTGAGGGCTTCTGGAAGGATGTACCATTTGCAGAGTATCCATAGTGTAAATGAGAACATGCATATGTGTATGTGTGTAAACCTTGGACATCCTTCAGTGAGCAAAACCTTGTCATGGAATTAATGCGAAGACGCAGGTGAATAAAGGGGGGAAAAGTTAACTGCTCGTATTATAGGTAGGAAAATGCCACAAATGTTTTGTGAATAACTACATTTAGTCTTGGTCTAATACATGTTTAACGTCATTTTATAAAAATGAACGCTTTGTAAATCACGTGGTTATATTTTTTAAAAAAATAAGAAAAAGTTAATTACCAATCTGCTACTGAAAAATTACCAGCCTTTCCTTTTTGGAAACAGTGGTTAACATAGAAGAGAGAAATACTATGTAAATTTTAGTACATTTACGGAATTATAAATGTATACTTTTTTTTATATATACGGAGTATGTGGAATAGAATAGAAATATATTACTAATATAAATTAGACTATTGATAGATATAAAAAAGTCAGATTTTGGGGGGTGGGGTGTGACAGGTGACTGCACAATCTGCACATAGCTAGCATACTGTGGAGCACTTCAATCACAGTAACAACTGCACAGAAGCCTGTTGTTAGGAAAAACTTTTTTTTTTTTTTTTTTTTATAGCAACAAGTACGTTAGCAAGATGGTTATTTCCGCCTCTTTCTTTTTCACCTTTTTTTTAATTTTTATTTTCTATAGCCACACATATTCCTCAGGCTGTATTTTATTTCTGATTGCCTTCATAAATCCTTATGAAGCTAATGGTGATAATTACAGGTAAAAGAGGTAGTAGCTGGGTCATGACTTCTGTACTGAAAAATATTTTCTATCACAGCTGGAACTTACTACCATATGAATAAAGCTAAATTGCTTAGTTATTTCAAATATGTAAATGACCTGCATGGAACAGAATTTGGAGTGAATAATTTAAAGCATGGAACAGAATATAGGACTTTAAGCTTGAATTTCAGTGGATCATACTCAGACTTTCTGGAGTCTACCTGGCTTCCATCTAAAATGGACAGATGTTGACTCTGGTTCAGAAAGAAGTTCAACCAGCTAACCCTTTTGAGCACAAAGTTCCTGGGTGTAGCATCCTAGCTGAACAAGAGGTAGTACCTAGGCAGAGACATGTCCAAGTTCTTCCTAAGTCCTTGGGGAACCTCAGTAAATTAGATGTCCGCTAAGAATACCTGAATCAGATTACATTGCAGTCCAAACAGTTGTGCTGGTATTATGTTTCTGGACATACAGCCTAGTGGTTAGAACTCTGTCCCTCAATATAGGAGATGATTGGAGATGGCTGGAGAAAGTCTAAACCCACAGCGCTTCTTCCCACAAAACTGCCTTTAATTATGTCCATAACGTGTTAGGAAAATGTGGTTTTCACATATCCTGATGCGGTTAGGCTGCTGATACACAAAACATTGTGGAATTCAGAGAGATAGAGGGAAAGAAATAGTTTTAAATCTGTAAAGAAGGACATATTCCTCAGAATGGAGATTCCTGAATCCTTGTTCTTTTTCAAG
>VWZK01013299.1:6811-35560 GCA_013396935.1 Baryphthengus martii
ATCGATAGACAACGACTTTATTGATTAAGTTAAACCAGCTCCTTCGCCGAGATGGAGCGGGATGAGCCGAGGGCAGCAATTAACTCTGCCTTCGCCCTGCCAGGCCGTGCCGGCGACAGCCGGACACCTCAGCCCTCCAGGATGGGGCCTGGTTGCAGAGAAGTTTTCCTCCTCCTCCTCCTGCCCGTAAAAAACCCCAGACATCCATTTGCCATTAACCATCTCGCGGGCTGACCGGCCACTTATAAACCTTGAACTTTCTCTGCAGGACTGGGCGGCGGGAGCAGCCGCAGTGGGTACCGCGGGGCGAAGCAGCCGCCGCTCCAGTAGGCGGTAAAGGCTCAATCTATAAATCCTGTCCTTAGTGCACACTTGTGGTTTATGGCTGTACCCTCTCCTGAAGGTAAAGCAGCCCCAGGTCAGTGCAGCTCCTCGGCAGCCGCGCTGCTGCTTCCCGCAGGGAGAGGCACGGACCTCGGAGCTTTGCTTTTCTTAAAGCGCAACCGTTGTCTTGTTCAGTAGGACCAAAATACTTTAGTATAGTTCAAAATTTTAAATTTTTTTTTTCCTGAGACCAGGCCAGGCAGCCCTGGCCAGCTGAGGGAGTTGGATGAGGCCAGCAAATTCAAGGGACATTTCCCCCATCCCTACAGATTTGTGCCTGTGAGCAGCCCCCAGCCCGAGAGGTCCCTCAGGGAAGGCTGAAGATGAGTTCTCCTAAAATACCTGCTGTAGCTCAGGACCTCACCATCATGTGATGGGCCCTGGCTCCCCCTCCTCACCTGACAGTTCCTCTGCTCCCCAAGACCTGGTTCCGATCACAGGGACATCGTGCTCACCAAGCCAGGCTGGTTCCTGCTCTGGAGGGCAGCCCAGTGGCAGCAGTGAGGCAGACACCAAGCTGCATGGGGTGGGTGTAGCCCATAAATAACCTCACATGGCTGATGAGGGTCTCCTGAGTGCCTTCTGGAGAAGCTTGAGAAGCCAGAGGTGGTTCTTCTGCAGCTCTCAAGGAACCGGGGTCACCTGTGATGGGTTTAACTCAGTCGAGGCCTGTGTGAGCTGGCTCCTGGCAGCTGAGCAAGGATAGGGCTCCCACGGCTGTTGTTGAGTCTCTTACATGTTTCTTACACATCTTAATGGGAGCAGGAGGAAGAGGCTCTGCACAAAGATGCTTTGTCCTCAGGAGGCTGAGCAGCCTCAGAGTCCTTTGCAGGGAGCAGCACAGAGGCCACCAGCTCCAAACCCCTGCAGAGGTGAGGGACTTGCTGCTCCCATCCCCTGCCCAAAGAGGCGTTTCTGTGTTCCTTGGACCCCTGCGCTGTGGGGAGCAGCCGTCGACAGCTCCTCTCTGCGCTGGGGAAAGCCCTGGCTTGGGGTGTCTCGGCTCTTGCAGCCCCCTGACCTACCTCTTTCCTCCTCTTCCTCACCAGCTGAGGCTGCAGGCTCCCTGGGGGGGGTGTCTCAGGTGCATCTCTCGTAGGGCTGGCCGGCGATGGCCCCCCTGGGCTGTCCTGCCCGGAGGCAGCGCTGGGCAGAGGGAGCACAGTCGGAGCCAGAAATCCCCAGCAGCATCACCCCCCCGAAGTGCCTCTGGCACCAAGCAGTGGGCTCCCAGAGCCTTTGCTCTCCATCAGCAGATTTTGCCCCCTGCAAGATCAGGGATTTTTATTTTTTTTTTTCCAGATAAAACCAAATGCCCAGGTTTTGCTTCACATGCTCGCAGAGGCCCAGGGGGGTGGTGTCCCTGTGGTCCGTCCCTTTTCTTTTGGTGCCTCCAGGTAAACTTTCCCTGCAGAACCACCAAGCTCTGCCAGGGAGGAAAACCCGTACGCTGCTCCCAGCTTCAATCCTCCGGTTTGTTGTGCTCTCAGATGTCAAAGGGCTCAAACAAAGCTGGTTCTAGTGCTTGCTCAGTTATTGCTGTCAGCCCGTCGCTGTCCGCTGCCGTCCCTGCTCGACAGACGCTCAGCTCAGGGAGGGGGACGAGTCGGGGACCCCTGGAAGCCGCAGCCCATTGCAATTGCCTGTTTCTGGTTTCTTTGCCAGATGCATGCGTGTGTACGGACACAGATAGACACACAGAGCTTTTCATGTTGCTGCTCAGAAAACGAAGACAGACCTTTTGCCTATGGAAAGCTACCAGCAGGATGTATTTGGCCATGGGATACAAGAAATGAAATATTTTCTAATTCTGCGCTGTGTTTAAGGGCAAACTACCCCAAGGCTCATCCCACGGGATGAGCTTTGCCTGGCAAGGATCACAGGTGGGGAAAAGAGGAAAATATTGGAAGTTTTGGCGCAGGTGGGACATACCCAGTTTTAACCAGAGCCTGGGAGCTCCCACATACACCCCCCCGTAGGAGACTGGCTCTATCAGTACCCCCACGACTGAGGTTACAGGGAAGGGAGACAGAGCAGCGAGACCAGTGTGGGGCTGCTGGCGGAGTCCCTAAATAAACTGGTGGGATGAGGAGTGAGACTAGGGGGGGATGTCAGTGCATCTATAGCAACCACTGCTGAGTGAATGTGGTCCTTCTGCACCCCTCCCATGGCATCTTCTGAACAGGACTCAGCTCTACGGTATAACAACACTGCATTTTCTGCAAGTTTTTCCACCCTGATTCAGACTCCAAAAAGTTGCAGCAGGAAGGAGAAGAGAGAGACACAACATCCCCAGGCAGCCCTGGCTCCAGCGTAGCACGGAGAGCAGCACTGCTCAGCCCCTTTGTAGCACCCAGTGCTTCCAGTCCTGCCTGGCAGCCGGGAGATTCCCCCTGCCCATTTGTTTCTCATCCCTGGAGCAGGTTTTGGGGCCAGGATGGTGCTACACACAAGGCTGGTGGCAAAGCCCTGGGCACAGACATGGGATCGGCAGGGAGAGGTGCCCGGGCCAGGTGCAAACCTGCTGGGGAGCTGCTGGATGTAGGGGGGGAGGCACCCAATGGAGCTCAACCCGCCCAGATCCTGGCCAGATTTTAGTGCCTTTCCCCCTTCTCCTTGGTGCAAATTGGGCTGAATTGCTTGAATTGGCCTCTGTGGGCACGAAAGCAGGGCCAGGATGCAGGTCAGAAGGGGAGAGCGAGGTGCTGTGCTGGGTAGGGGTTCAGCAGCTCCCACACAGCAACACAGACTGGGCTGTGGGGTCCAGACCTCCCATAGGGACCCACCATCCAAGGCCACCATCTCCAAGACAGGAGTTGGCAGTTGGTGGAGACCCAACCTCGCTGCCGCTCAACACTTGGGGTGGCAGAAAGGCTGACGATCCTGAAGAGGAGCCAATTTTTCACCCAACCTGTCCTCTCTACTCTCATCCAACCCTACCCCCCCCCTACCACACCAGTGTTAACTGGGCGCTGGGAGCGGAGCCGGGCAGAAGCACCACCGAGCAGAGCCCCGGCCGCTCACCCTCCTCCCGGCCGCACCAAATTCAAAGACTTGGGGAAGGGAAGATGACAAGAGGCCCCAAATGTCCCCCTTGACTGCTGGATTGATCAAGTAGACCGATGAAGCCGGCAAGGTTAACACGTGTGCCGGTGAATGATCACACTGTCAGCCCGTTAGCCGGCAGATTTTTCACGTTCCCCATCCGCTGGCATCCCGCGCGGCTTTTTCAGGGTGACATCTTCCCCTCCCGACCTCCCTGCCAGGAAAAGCGAGAGGAAGAGCCTTGGTTTTACTGACTTCTTAACTAATTCCAAGGGAGAGACCTTTTTTAGCCGGAGAAAGCGACCGCAAACTGTTAAGAGAGAAATAAATGGAAGAGCTGCCCCTCCTCTGGTTGGCTCACAGGGAAGAAATTTGTCTCACTTTAGAAAAAAGACCTGGAGGTACGAGGGCCGTTGACTCATTCATTGCACTGTTATCTGCCAGGGAGGTTGTGACATCAGAGCAATTAAGACAAACTTTAGTCTATAAGTTCACGCCTGCAACCTCCAGACTTCAAAAGAAGACAAACGATCCCTCCAAGGAAGGAAACAAAGTCTTTTTCCAGGCTGCTTCCAGAGTAACATTTAGGATTTGCAGTAGTTCAGGAGGAATTTTTCACTGAATTGTTTGTTTCAGGTTTTTTTTTAAGCTGCTGGTATATAATAAACTACTTAAGCTTTTGATTCTTTTTTTTTTTTAGCAAAAGTTTATTTCTAACACAAAGACAAGCAAACAAAAGCCCCAACCTCTTCCCCCACCCAAGTCACCCGCCCCAACCCTGCCTTTCACCATCCTCCTCTCTTCTGTGGGTTTTTAATAAGTGTCTTTACCCAAGGACTGATCAAAACCGTGTCAGTCTCTTGTGGAAACTTGCACAGAAAATTGCAGGAGCAACAGCCACACAGCAGAGACTCTGCAATTGCTCTTCTCTCCTTGAGGGTAACAGCAAACCCAGGAGCTCCTGCCAGCTCCTCGGGACCAGGGCTGCTCTCCCTCTACAGCCAGAGGCCAACAGCCCATCTCAGCTCCGGCTGGTGCTCGCCCAGCTCCATCACCCTTACTCTCTGTTCAGGAGAGTGCTGTTCTCTTTCACCCCACCCCCTGCCACCTCAGCAAAACCTTAGAATCATGGAATTCTTTCAGCTGGAAAAGACTTTTCAGCTCATGGAGTCCCAGTGCTGCCCCNATCCTGCAGAACCTTTCTGGATTTACAGACCAACCTGCAGTGCCTGGGTGTGGATGCTCTTGGCACACACCAGCGTGTGGTGGTGTCTTTTTGCTCAGCCCTCCCAGCAAACCTGAGCCACGGCAGCTGAGAGAGGCACCACCGGGCATTCGACAGCGCGGTGCTGATCTACCTGCTACGCTTGCCCTCCTGCAGGACAATCCTCTGCCTCCTCAGAGGACAGGCAAGTCCAGATACTTCTCTTTTTTGGGTTTGTTTGCTTTTGTTTTACCTTGAAAAGCAGTATTTAGTGGATGTCTGCACTCCAAGACACCCAGTGAGTTAGGAAACCCTCTGACCCCTCAGCGTGTCATTCGTACAATAGCAAAAGACCAACAGTTTAAAAATACTCTGGAGCCAGGAAATATATAATACATTCAGTAACAAAAAAAAATATATAAAATCCTTGCTTTAAGGCCGTGTACAGTTTAACTGAAGATAATCTGAGGGCATTAAAATGCTCATCAACAAAAGACATGTGGAAGAAAATCCCTTAATGTGGCGGTGAGGGAAAAGCAGCAACAAATACCCTGGAAGATTTTGTTGAACGCTTCTAAAAAATACTTTTTTTTTTTCGTAAAATACGATCCAGAGAGACCGAGAGTCCGAAGAGCGAGGCTGGTGCTGCCAGTCCAGGAGGCGCTGCTGCCCAGCTCACTGTGGTCCTTGGGTCGCGCGCCGTTCCTCAAGCATCCTGCACACCCACATGGACACGACTTCCGCGTTCCCGTCGTTGTACTGCACGATGAACGGGTGGCCCTGGAAAGGGGGACAGGCAGAGTCAGTCTAGAGAATACCCAAAGAGGTTGTGGGGGGTTTTCAAATTTCTTTTTAGAAAATAGAGTGTGGTCACAGTCATCAAGTTGCAATAAACCAGTCACTCAAACCAGCGAACCTCCTCTTGAATCCCTGTTATCCACGCACATTGTTCGTACGGAGAAGGGAGGGCAAGAAGCCCTGGTGGAACTGATGCCTCTTTACTGAGGTCCTCACTTACCACTCCTTGAAAATCCTGATTTATTTTCTTTTAATGTTCAATTAGCTCATTGTGTTTTGAACCAGCTCCTTTCTAGGATGTCCCAACAGGCTCTTCAGCTTCCAAATGATGGTTTGGTAAAAAGATATCCTGACGTCACCACTGATCTACTGGTTGGCTTGTAAAGTTTTCCTCTTTTATTTTAAAATTTTAAAGTTTTTCTCTTTAATCACAGAATCAGTGACTGGGTTGGAAGGGACCTTTCAAGGTCATCAAGTCCAACCCCCCTGCAGGGAGCAGGGACATCTGCAACTGGAGCAGGTTGCTCAGAGCCCCATCCAATCTCCCCTGCAATGGGGCCGGGGATGGGGCAGCCACCACCTCTCAGGGCAACCCAGGCCAGGCTCTCACCACCCTCAGCACCAACAATCTCTCCCTTCTCTCCACTCAAAATCTCCCTCTTTTAGTTTCAACGCATCCCCCCTTGTCCTGTCCCAACAGGCCCTGCTCCAAAGTCTGTCCCCATCTTTCTGGCAAGCTCAAGGGCAGTCCGTGCTCACAACCAGGTCTTCACGAGAAGCAGGTCTGAGACAGGTCTTTGTGAGAAGCTACCGTGAGAATTAAGTAAGATGGAAAGAGGAGCAACAACAAAATATTCTCGGTCATGAATGATACGATTATTGGAAGACTGTGTCTTAGACACCTCGGAAAATCAGCATCTCGGGATGGAACAAAACCACGGCCTGCAATTTCAGCAGCCAGCTTAGGCAGCTCATGTCTCAATCTGGCCACATTCCTAGAGATGGGAACACGCCATCTTCAGATGAATCTCAAATGAAGTATAAAAATCCCCAGGAAACCGAGTACCGCAATTACAGAAATGACAAAAAGAATGCGATCGCCAGGAGAAACCATCAGAGATGATGAAAACCTCCGCTCCAAATCACTCAAAAGCGGCTCAGTTTTTGCAACACTAAACTTCACGGCTCTTGCAAACAACGCCTGAAAGGAATCGGAGCAGATCTGCCGGGGAGCCTTCGGGGAGGGTGACGTAGGTGTGGGAATTACTGGCGCGGGGCCCGACGCAGCCGTTGAATGATGGCACCCGGCACACGGAGAGCGAGTGTGGGTCTGACGCGGGGCCTGGGAAGTCTGGTTGTTGCCTGGGTCAGGATGGCACTGAGCAGAGCAACAAAGCAGCACCGGGCTAACTCGAGCACAATAAATCCTCGCGGCGTCGGCTCCGAGCAATAAAACACTCCGCGGGCCAGGGCCAGTGAACGCGGGGGCCACAGGAATGAAATATGCCATAATCCACAAGAATTATGGAGGAGGCGCAAGATGCTGTTGCTTCAACTCTTTGGGATGGTTGGAAATCTGAGCTAGAACTTTTTAGGGAGATGTGGAGGATCCTTCTTCAGATCTTACTGGGATCAGCTGAGTTGCTTTCCCAATTAACCTCACAGAGAGGACAGATGGAATACTCTGGTGTCAAGAGGTCTACTACTTGAGAGGTCCACCACAAGGAGAACATGACACACAGACTACATCATGAAGAGCTAGAAATACCTCAAGAGTTTTATGTCTGAAGTAACAAGTGACAGGACAAGAGGAAATGGACTCAAGTTGCCCCAGGGGAGGTTGAGGTTGGAGCTGAGGAACAATTTCTTCCCCTCCAGGGTGGCCCAGGCTGCCCACAGCAGGAGTGGAGTTTCCATCCCTGGAGGGGTTTCCAAGTCATGTAGAATCATAGAGCCATTTTGTTTGGAAAAGACCTTTAAACTCAACGAGTCCAACCGTTAACCCAGCACTGCCAACCCCACCACTAACCCACGTCCCTCAGCACCTCATCTGCATGTCTTCTAAATACCTCCAAGGGTGGGGACTCCACCACCTCCCTGGGCAACCTGGGAGAAGACTTAACAACCCTTTCAGCGAAGAAACTTTTCCTAATGTCCAACATGAACCTCCCCCGGGACAATCAGAGTCAATGCTACCAAGGGAAGACGGACGATCTGAAAACGATGCCTTTAAGCACACAGATGCTTGCGACACTGAGCACCTGGACAAAGCCTTTTTCCTTCCAATACCTGGCTACTAAAAATCTTTAGATTTGGTCTCGAATGTCTAACGTCAGGAAGAACACTAAGAAAAGACAACACCCTCTTTTTTTTTATACTTTCTCACTCCAGCCATGGATGTCCACATACGTTTGGGTTTCACCACTTTACTCAACCGATTCCCTCTAAAACACTCCTGGTTTTCCCTGGTTCCTCCTTAGCAAAACAACTCAGGAGAGGGCACGATCGGGAATTCGGAGACAGAAGTCCTGGCGTTTATTTCCTGCCGTGACCTTCACAAAGCTGCTTACTCTCCCTCAGCCTCACGGTTTAAAAAGGCAATGAACGATTCTGCTCTCTCACAAGAACCAGCACGAGCGTGTTTTGCCCAGCACTTTGGTAGTTTTGAGTGCAAGAGGTGCAAGGGTAGGAAAAACGCTCATTAGAAGCGAGACAGAAGAAGCTGTTTCACCTCTTCAACAAAACAACAGTCAAGGACACCAGTGAGAATCAGGGAAAAACCACCCCAGAGCCCACAGACAAGGCAGAGCAGATGCAGCGGGGCAATTAAAACCCAGCGATTAAAGGCAGGCCGCTTCTCCCATCCGCCTCCTTTACGACGGAGAGGCTCCCTGCAGAGGAAGACGTCTCACTCCCAGGACAGATCCTCACTTTTCAGCCCGCAAAGGGCTGTGCCAGGCGGAGAGCGCCAGCCAGGCGTGCTGCTCATCCCCTTGGCTTTCTTCCGCGAGGTTATTCCACCGGTGCCTGGGGTTTTACACGCTCACTTTTCTCCCTCGGAGTAAGCTTAACTTGAAATTACTCCTTAGATTTCCCTGTGCTGCTCTAGTGAGGATTTTTCTCAGGCTGAAGGGATGTTTTTACTAGAAGGTGTTTTTCAGAATCACAGAATGGTTTGGGTTGGAAGGGACCTTAAAGATCATCTCGTTCCAACTCCCCTGCCATGGGCAGGGACACCTCCCACTGGAGCAGGTTGCTCAGAGCCTCATCCAACCCGACCTTGAACACATCCAGGGATGGGACATCCGCAACCTCCCTGGGCAATCTGTTCCAGTGTCTCACCACCCTCAGAGTGAAGAACTTCTTCCTAATTTCTAATCTAAATCTCCCCTTTTCTACTTTGAAGCCATTACTCCTTGTCCTGTCACTACACACCCTTGTAAAAAGTCCTTCCCCGGCTTTTTTGTAGCCCCCCTTCAGATAATGGAAGGCTACAAGAAGGTCTCCCTGGAGTCGTCTCTTCTCCAGGCTGAACAATCCCAACGCTCTCAGCCTGGGTCAGGCTCCAACCCCCTCCCACCAAACAAGTTGCTCCTCCCGCTCCCAGGGAACCTCCTGGGTTCCATTTGGTGCCCGGTGCCCCTCGTCCTGGTGCTGGGCACCCCTGAGCAGAGTCTGGCCTCAGCCTCTTGATTCCCACCTTTTAAATATTGATGAACACTGAGCAGATCCCCTCTCAGCCCTGGCCCAGGCTGCCCAGAGAGCTTGGGGAGTCTCCTTGTCCGGAGAGATTCCAAAGGCGCCTGGACCCTGCGCTGCTGGGCCCCCTGCTCTGGGTGACCCTGCTGGAGCAGGGGGGTGGCACCAGAGGAGCTCCAGATCTTCCAACACCCACCATTTTGTGATTCTGTAATTCTTAAATTCTCAGCCTTAAAAACTTCTAGCAGTCAGAGCAGAGCTAAGCAGCAGAAAACAGGTTGAAAAGCTACCACCGCACCGCTCTCCGCAGCAGCCTTACCTCGGCCGGGGCTCCGGCTCGGTAGGACACGCAGTGCTTTCCGCAGCCGCCGGCGAGCTCACGGCAGCTTGGAGCCGGAAAGGTCAGGCAGGACGGGGCCAGGGATAGCCCCCGAGTGAGTGTCAGCCCACCTAATTTTGTGTGTCAACTCCGAAAATGAGACAAACAATGACAAACCAGGCTTTTTAAATGAACTTGTCTCATCTCGTTCTCTTGATAAAGGGTACGCTTCTCAAGCCGCCGTGTCCCACCAGACAGGCTAACTCTTTCCAAGGGGAGAGCCTCGCAGAGGGTGATGTAAATCATCTAAATATCTGACGTGAAATTAAAAGGGCAGTGCCCCCTCCCTGCACACACCGCCCTGGTAATTCAAGCTCATTGCTCACAACCCATCAATCATTTAGCCCAGGCAATTAAATCGCCATTATTCAAGGGTACAAGTTCCATAATTTTACCTACCCTTAAAATTCAGCTATTTGCTTTCATGCTTCTCCTCTGGCCTGAGTAATCTCCATTTCTGGTGTTAACCCACCTAGATCTTGTTTCACCAGACTTCGCATTGCATCTTTGCAGGATTTGTAGCATCTCCTTCTCTGGAGGCTTTCAAAACCCACCTGGAAAATGTGATGCTGAGGCCCCTGCTCTGGGTGACCCTGCTGGAGCAGGAGGGTGGCACCAGATGAGCTCCAGAGGGCCCTTCCAAGCCCCACCAGGCTGGGATCCTGTGACTTCAGACCCACAGGCCTTCTCCAGCACCACAAGCAGCTCTGCTCTGGATCTGCTCGCTGGCTTTGCTGGGAGGAGCAAAGCTCAACTGTCCAGGGGAGACGAAAGTCCCCATGGGACACAAGACCTGTGCATCTCCCACAGCCCCAGATCTGGGCAGCCTCAACCTCAGCAGCTATTTAGTCTAACGCACACGTAACAGTTTACGCTGCCTCTCACATGCAAGTCCAGGGAAGACCAAAGCTTCACAAGAGTCTATCCCATAAATAGGTTCCTCTGCCACTGACTATAAAACACTTGCATGTGGATAGACCAACGGTGAGGCATCTAAGCGCTGCCAAAGGAGAGGCAGACCATAAATGACAGCCCTTAAACAATGCTCCTGTGGTTTTGGGGACTTTCAGGCACAGAACAAGTGAGACTGGTTCAAAGGGTCCATGAATGGGTCTCATCACCACCTCATGACCACGGTTTTAGCGTGGTTGACCCAAAGACTTGCGAAATCATAGAAACACAGAATCCCAGACTGGTTTGGGTTGGAAGGGACCTTTCAAGGTCACCTTGGCCAACGGGGACATCTGCAACTGGAGCAGGTTGCTCAGAGCCCCATCCAACCTCCCCTGCAATGGGGCCAGGGATGGGGCAGCCACCACCTCTCGGGGCAACCTGGGCCAGGCTCTCACCACCCTCAGCACCAACAATTTCTCCCTTCTCTCCACTCAAAATCTCCCTCTTGGAGTTTCAACCCATCCCCCCTCGTCCTGTCCCAACAGGCCCTGCTCCAAAGTCTGTCCCCATCTTTCTGACAGGCCCCTGGAAGCCCTGACAGGCCCCTAGAAGGTCTCCCTGAAGCCTTCTCTTCTCCAGGCTGCCCAAGCCCAACTCTTCCAGCCTGGCCTCCCAGCAGAGGGTTCCAGCCCTCCCAGCATTGCTGGGGCTCCTCTGGCCCTGCTCCAATAGCTCCCTGTCTCTCCTGAGATGAGGTTAAGGGGAGAAACCTGTGAACACCACCCCATACCCCCTTGATCTCAGGGGTAGCTGTGCTTAGTACCAAGATCACAACCATGTGCCCCATGGCACCACCTCGGCATCTCCTACTGCTCTGGTGGCGGCCAAAGCAGTGCCGAGTTCCTGGGGTGCTGCCTGCCCTCCCTCTTTTCTTCTCCATGGCAAAAAGATCCAGACTCCTGACTCCTGATCCTGCACCACCAAGGCCAGCACTGGCCATGCCATCGAGACACCACACACCATACCACCCGTGCTGCGACATCGCAGGCAGGAGAACCGGCGCAGCCACTACAGGCTACGGCTGCCACCACAAACCCTTGAGGGCTGCCTGTCGACACCCTAGAAGCCCATTAACGTAAACACAACGTCAACCTAAACCCCATGAACACAGAGGAGGAAGGAGGGACACCATTAGAAGGACCACAGTCTTACATTAACAACTGCATGACATCCAAACATGGCCACAGCACCTGTCAAATTAGAAATGGTCACAAAAGCCTGGATACTTAAGCAGGACACAGTAGGACATCTGCAGCATCGTTGTTGGTGGCAACAGTGCCACCCTTGTCACGTTTTCCTCCTCAGGAACCCTCCCAGACCGCGCAGCTGAAGGACAGGGCTCCATTAATTCCCAAGGAGCCCCGATGAGCAATACAGAATCACAGAATCACAGAATTCTTGAGGCTGGACTAGCCCTCTCAGATCATCAAGTCCAGCCTATGATCTAACACCACAACACCCACTAAGTGCCACGTCCAATCTTTCCTTAAACACCTCCAGGGATGGCGACTCCACCCCTTCCCCGGGCAGTCCATCCCAGTGTTTAATCCNTGTTGGCCTTCCGTGCCGCCTGGGCACACCGCTGGCTCATCTTCAGCCGGTTGTCACCCAGCACTGCCAGGTCCCTCTCTGCCGGGCTGCTCTCCAGCCACTCCTCCCCCAAGCTGTAGCGCTGCCGGGGGTTATTGTGACCAAAGGGTAGGACCCTGCACTTGGCCTCATTGAACCTCCTACCGTTGGCCTTGGCCCATCGACCCAGCCTGTCCAGGTCTCTCTGCAGCATCTTCCTACCCTCCAGTAGATCAACACACCTCCCCAGCTCGGTGTCATCCGCCAATTTACTAATGGTAGACTCGATCCCCTCATCCGGGTCATCGATAAAGACGTGTGTAGATACATTGCCTTTAAAAACCGGGACGCAGCCTAAGAAAAAAAGCCCAGACTAAAAAGATCCCAACTGTTGCAGCCGATCGAGGCGACGGCGGTGCCCTCAGCCAGCGTTTCAAATACAGTTTATTAGCGTGTGATATGAAAAGGGTATTTTTATTGCGTGATATAATGCAATGGGACCTTGGGCGCTCTGCAGAAGGACCTTGCACTCAGAAGTGTAATGAACCCATAGTCCAAAAAACATTATACTGTCCATTAACCTATCATTAATGGCACATCAGGGCTGGGGGCATTGCACGCTCGCTGGTCAGGGCTCCATCAGGACAGTGTGGGGGAAACCACAGTCTTCATGGGCTTAAAACAAATAGAGAAAATAAATATTACTGATGGCTACAGGCTGCTTTAAGGGAAGCTCACTCGCCGCTTCGCAGGCGGTTTTGCTGCCATGTTGTGTGTTTTTTTTTTTTTTCAAGGGGAGGGGAAGGAGAAGACAATGCAGTGGGATTATCAGGCAGTGTTAGCAAAGGCTCCTCACGGCTCTGCAGCACGGAAGGGCTCCACGCTGCACGGGACGCATCGACACGGAGCTTTTCCTGCGCAAAACATGGCACCTCCGAGCACCGGGGAGGGTTTTAAGAAAATGAAAATTGGAAACCTGCTCCCCTTCCCTGCTACTCCTTCATCCCTGGTGACCCTGGGAAGGCTTCCCTGGGAGCAGGAGTTGAGAATTAGGGAGAGCATCCTCTAAGCTCTGCACAGCTCCATCGCTGCCCACCTGGCACCTGCCTGTTTGCATCTGCACCTATTTCCACCCCACTTCATCTGAGAGCCATCAGCTGGACTCCAACCCGGCTCCTCAGTAACTCAGTGTAAAACATGACCAAATCACACCACTTGTTATGCTCCTGAACCAGCTGGGACATCCCATGCCTTGCTTCACTCTCTCTGGTCAAAGTCAAGCGTGATCAGATGGCCACAGGGCACATGTTAAATGGGAAAAGCCTGGCTGGTGACTCATCCCTAGCTGGCTGAAGGAGCACCAAGCCCTGAAATTCTGGAAAACGAGGTATTTGGCTGTAAACCAGTGCACCCCACTTACCATCCCAGCTAGCTCTCCCACTGCTAGATGTCTCTATGCTATTTACAGCTCTTGGAATCAACTGAGGGTACGTACTCGAGGGGAGGTCTTGCCCATTGCCATGTTTAATGGGAGCACAGGTCAGACCTCCGAAAGGACAAATAGAAATCTCAGCTCTGGAGCGGTACTATCTTAGCCCTGCGATAGGATGAGGGGCAATGGGCACAAACTGGAACCCAGGAGGTTCCACCTCAACATGAGGAGAAACTTCTTTCCTGTGAGGGTGACGGAGCCTGGCCCAGGCTGCCCAGAGAGGTGGGGGAGTCTCCTTCTCTGGAGACTTTCCAAACCCACCTGGAGACGCTCCCGTGTGGCCTGCCCTGGGTGATCCTGCTCTGGCAGGAGCGCTGAACTTGATGATCTCCAGAGGTCCCTTTGAAACCCTACCATTCCATGATTCTAAGATTCCCAGGACGCCTGGAAACACCAAGTGCTGAGTAACCCAAACCACCCTGGCCTGACCCCGTGTCCCCCTCCGGTGCCCTCAGCATGTCTATCATGTCACCACTTTTCTGCTGCCTCCAGACGGGGAGGATTTCACATCTAGAGCTCCTGCCTCCAAGGACGAGCCAAACTAAACGCTGTTCTAATTATCTGCGCTCGCTCTCCAGCAGGCCCATTTCTGCTCCCGCAGCCAGAAATAGCAGCGCGGAATCCTCAGGCCAATACTCTCTTGCCGACTCCCAAAACGTTGTTAATTCACAGGCACAGAAGGTGTCAGAGTCCTCCTCGGGGGCTGCTCCTTTCAGCAGGCTCCCCCCCATCGCTCACATCTAAGGTTCCATCGGGGTGAAAAAATCCGAGGGGTTTCAAACGCTCACGCTGATCCATGGAATACCCACACACACACAGCATGTCCCAGCGTTCCCCAGCGTCAGCAAGGTCAACCTTTGCTCTGAGAGACCCTCTCCTCCAGCAATGAAACCTCCTTGTCTCTCCATGCAGCACCTGCAGCGACAGGACTGCCTGTGTCAAATCCCAGCGAGTTTAACCGTAAAGGACCAGCTTCTCCTCTGTACCTGCCTGGCTGTGATCTGAGATCAAGTTTACTGGCCCACTTCTCTCTCCCAGTTCCTCTCCTCAGAATAGAGACTATTCAGGGCAAGGACTGCCTCTTGCTGTGCCTGGGGAGGAATTCAGCATCCCCGAGAGTCTGTTTTCACCTGGCGGCTACAGTGACATCTCCCAGAGCAGAAGACCAAGCCACGGTGCTTCAGACCTGCAGGAGCCGGCAAAGCTATGGATGGCACAGGCAGGATGAGGGCACAGGGGCTTCCAGAATTAGAAGACAAAAGAAACATAGAACCACAGGTTGGGTTGGGTGGAAAGAGACCTTAAAATCTCATCTAGTCCAACTCCCCTGCAAGGAGCAGGGACATCTGCAACTCGAGCAGGTCGCTCAGAGCCCCATCCAACCTCCCCTGCAATGGGGCCAGGGGTGGGGCAGCCACCACCTCTCGGGGCAACCTGGGCCAGGGGTTCACTGCCTTCAGCAGCAACAGTTTCTCCCTTATCGCCAGTCTAAATCTGCCTCTTGGAGCTTCAAGCCATCTCCCCTTGTCCTGTCCCACCAGGCCCTGCTCCAAAGTCTGTCCCCATCTTTNGTCCTGCTTTGCACCCAGAAGGTAACAATTTCACAGCATTTCCCACCCCCCTGAGGACATCACCTGTAGCTCCCTCCAGCTCAAGAGAGCAGAAAGGACCCGAGAGCGGCAGGGGTAGCAAAGGCGGCCAGAAAAACCCGCCTCGATGGGGGCCGTTTTCTGGGGCGGAGACGAAGCGAGGAGAAGACGACATCCATAAGCAAAATCAAGTACCATTAGTCTCCCTGAAGTTTCTGCTCCTTTCCCTCATTCCCCATTCCACGCAGCTCCCGGCACAGCCCCAGCCTGTTAAACGGTTCCACGCGGAGCGCCGGGAAGCGGTGAGTTTTTTGTTTGTGGCGCGGCCTCCCTTACGTACGCTGTAATTAAAACGTTGATTACTAAACAGTTTAAATATATGACAGACAATGCAGTTAAAGCCTACAGTTAGGTCAATATGTGATTTAGATTTGCCATTTAAAAACTCTCATTTAAATTTTGCATACATTAATCACTACCATACTTCAATGTTCTGATATCCACCTGACTACACTATTAAAATAAAACTTGCTGCCCCAGGGAAATCCTACTTATTCTTAATTGTTTCGAGGCTTTGATGGGCTTTTAATCTAAGATTAATTTATGCAATTTTAAATAACTCTTCTTATGATTAATAAGCTTGAAAATTAAAAGGAGTCTAAAGCAATTATAATGAGCATTTGGTCATAACCTCATTAGGAGAAGGAGTGAAGGATACAGCTCTGGAATTCTTACAAGACTACAATTTAAGGTTACTTTCAGAGGAGTCAAACATAGTTCTGGAAATTGCAAAGGCAGATTAGCCCAGGTCAGTGGTAGAACCGTGGCCATCTAGATTAGCACGCTAATGATTTTATCCCTCCAATGATATTTAAGAGCGTGAAAAGATGATACAAAACTGATCAAAAGATAAACAGATAATGTCCTTAAGTGGTAAAGTCTTGGGGCTAAATTTCTTTCATTCTTTTTATTCCTTTTTTTTTTAAGAATGATTCCTTTTTTCTTTTTTTTTTTGTGTGTGTATTATTTAATCTATTTATAGATTAACTCCTACCAACCTGCTTTTACTTTTTACACGATAAAATTCATCGCAAGCGATTTTCAACTGGTTTAGTAGTTTTGTGGAGGCACCAAAATTCTGCTGCAGTTTACAGAATTTGTCTTTAAATAGCGACGGTCCCCAAGTGCAATGGATGGACCAAGAGGAAGAACAGTTTAACTTAAACCTAAAAACCTTAATCTGAAGAGGAACTGTCCACACGCCACACCTGAATTTCCCCTTTTGAATGGTA
The DNA here is from genome assembly GCA_013396935.1 of Baryphthengus martii. NCBI lineage: Eukaryota > Metazoa > Chordata > Aves > Coraciiformes > Momotidae > Baryphthengus > Baryphthengus martii. The sequence continues at coordinate 23,217 of VWZK01013299.1, forward strand.
ATACAGGTCCTTCTGTTACGATTAAATTCCTTTTTTCAACCTTCTTCTGCAGCTCTGGACACTGGCGGTAGCCAAACGAAGTGCTGCTGGCCCTAAAAAAAGTCCTCCAGAGACTCCTTGTGCACTTAACTGGTGTGCTCAGGCTGGCAACTCATCACCAGCCTCCGAGTCAAGAGGGATTTTTTTTTTTTTTTCAGGTCAGATTAGCAGGAATCAGTGAAACTCCTCTGACTTCTACAGCATGGGCTTGACTCCCAACAACTCCATCCCCTCCCGCCGCGGGACCCCAGCGCGCTCACGAGTGCCTACGTGGATGGGCTTGATTTTTCCTCTTCTCTTTCTGTGCCGCATACGAGTCTTCTATTTCCTACAGAGTTTTGGGTTTTGGCCGTGGCACAGAGGAGTCTATTTGCCCATCTGTAGATCATTCTTTTCCACAGCAGTTTTGCTTTTGATATTTGCTGTTAAAACCCGTAACTGCGCCTGGCTCGCCTCTTGGCGCTTAGCTGACAAAACGAGCTAACTCCCAGCAAAGGTATCTTTTATTTTTCTGTTGTGATGACTCTTAAAAAAACCCAACCAACTAAGGCAACTGAAATATAACCGGCGCGTGCTCTTGCAAGTGCCGCCGAGGTGAAGAAGAGCTGTAGAAGAGGAACAGAGAGAGTGGCCCAAGGCTGCTCGAGTATGTCAACATTAGCAAGCTGTCGACAACAGAAGCGGATCCGCAGCGTGAAACGGTTGCTGCGATGTTTTAGGGATGGAAGAGGTTTCACTTTTGACCGGCTCCGGTCTGGCCTGTGGACGCGGCATGTCCATTAGTAGCTGGCGCTCATTAGGTGTGTGCCTGGAGCACATCTTCTGGTTCGGTTTCGTTCGGAATCGATTTAATTCATGAGCTTCGAGACCTGTCTGTGATGAGAATGAGAGAGGGGTAGCTGGGAAAGAGCAGGAGATTCGCACCAAAAAGGCACATCTGACCCCAACTCTGATGGTTATGTAGATGCACCTGCGGACGTGTCTTCCCCCGACCGAAGGAGCGGTCACACTGACACCAAACAGAGCTAGTCAGACATTAAAAGCTGATGTAATATTCCCTTCAAACGAGGACTAAGTGTTCCCCTGGACTGAGAAAGAAAGGTGGAAATACTGCCTGTTTTCTCCAAGTTTTGAGAAACTTGTTTCTACTGACAAAGAGAATAAAAAAAGACAATCACCAAGCTGGAGCAAACGGAAGCAATCTCCTAAATGTTTTTCATCCAGACCTCGGAGTACAACACGCTGCCTGCACAACCCCTGCACACATACACACGGTAACAACAACCAAGCAAACAAGAAGCCCCAAACAAACAGAAAGTGATCTGACTGGAAGCAAAAAGGGAGAATGAAACAGCCCTGCACTTTGCTAGAACTTCCACAATGAAGTTTCTGCAAATGAACAAGTTGTTTTTTCAAAGCATCCCGCACAATCACGCTGCAGTCCGCGCTTCGAGCACAAAATAATATCCCCGTGTCTGCCAGGGCTAGTAAAAAAGACTAAATAAAGCAAGTATTAAATGATTAAGCATGAATATATTGTCGTATCACCCCATCTCCAGAGCAGGAAAAGCACAGGTACGAAATGACATCTGAATAAACCTGCTGAAAACACAGAGAACGTGGCAAAATACATCACCACTAGTTGGCTTGGGGTAGGAAAAAAAAAAAAAAGAAAAATAAAGAAAAATTCCTTTGAATCTCTCACAAGGTCACCGAACAAACGACCGAGGCCACAAAAACCATTTCCATTCTCAGACTTGTATTTTAATGCCACCGTTCCCTACCGGGAGCCTTTCCCCGGTGGAAACCCCGTCTCTCTCCAGCCATGCAGGCAGACGCCGGCGGAGCCGTCCCGATTTACACCAGCCGAGTGTTTTACCTCAGCATCTCCCATTAAATCCAAAGAGGCAGATGCACATTTATGGGACAATGAACTTTTTCCACGTCGTGCTTTGCCGTTACGGCCTTAATAAACCTGCTCGTTCCTGTGCTGCGGCAGCTGCCTTGGAGAGAGGAGAGGCCGCAGCTTAAAATAAAATAAAATAAAAAAAAAAAATCATGTTTAATTTAAAAATTAGAAACTGGAGCAGGCTGTGAGCACAGAGGTTGATTGAAACAAAATTTAAATTCCTGTCAAGCCCATTTAAACACAGGGGCCCTTCATAGACAATTAGCTGCTCCCTGTGAATGCTGAATAAACTCGGGGCTGGTCACTGTTAGAAGAGAGCAGGCCTACTGTGAGAAGCTGGAAAAAAATTAACTAAAATCAGGCTGTATGAAATATTTAGCCTCCCAGTTTATCACAGGGGTTTGGAAGTGTAAACAAGACAAAAATCGATTCCTCGGTGCCCTCCAATCAATCCCCCAAAATGGTTAGGGCATCTGTTTCTGCTAAATTTTGTTTACTCTGGCAGATTTGCCTTAATTGCAGTTGTTTATCTCCCATTGTCCCCGGGGCCCTAATCTCCCGATTACTAATACTTAACACTCATTTCACATCTAAAGCTACTTCTAATCCTCAACAGGTTTCTGGGGCTCTTAAAATTATTGAAACCAAGGAGACTGGGAGATGCAACCTCTTTGTGAAAGGCACATTTTCTTATCTACTACCAGCTGGGTCCAATCATCACCAGGGATGGCGGCAACAAAGGTGCTAAAAGGCTCTTTCACAGGCCCTGCTGCTCCGCCGGGGATTCTGCGGATAAAAAAGAGCTTTGATGGAAAAAAAAACAACAAAAACCCACACCAACAAAACAACCCAACAAAACCCACAAAACCAAACCTTGAACAAGAGAGCTCTAACAGTCCAGCCAAATAAAGTTACTGTCACAATCAAATGCTGTCAATCACAATGAAAATCCAATTAAAAATCTTTCAGCGCGGCCTTCTTCAGGAGAAAAGTGTCCCCTATTTATATGCCTTTTTTTTTTTTTCTTTCCTATGGACTGCACGAATTAGAAAGTAGTATTAATTGATTTTTTTACTACTTCAGGCCCTGATCCTCCAGCTGAATTTCTGCGGATGCAGGAATCAAGCGGCACAAATCTGATTAAGGGATTGGAGGCGTAATGCACACAGGTCACTAAGAAGCCCTATCTGTATCTCCTGCTTTATACTCTGCTTATTCATAGGCAATTATTACTCTTATTTAATACTGGGAGTGTCTGGAGGTGCTAATCGGAATACAGACCCACAGGTAGCTGGTAGTATAGAAATGCCAGCTGTTTTAAGCTACACAGCGTGTCTGAAGAAGTTTAAAATTTCAGTTTCATGATACAAATAAATATTACACATAGGATTTCAACAGTTGCCTCTTAGAGCAAATTCCTCCGTGACTTTGGAATGAATAGGAAGAATACCCCAAGAATGAAAGATACAGCTCTCATTTCGCAACTGCTAATTTTTTAATTTAAATAAATATTTAGGGAAGACAGTGGATGTAAAAAATATCAACAAGACAAACGCAACTTCTCAATGTATCATAACTGAAAGGGCTGCAATTCTGCTACCAACACCAGCGAGATGTAAATATTTGTCTCTGTGCCTGGAGAACTAGGGAACAACCAGAAGTGCCAAATGAAACATTTGCTCAAATTAAACTGCAAAGCCCAGGAGACCCAAGTAACCAAAAATATTAACTGTATCACTCTAAGCCGTTGCCAATTTGTTTTTGCCCAATTTCCTTTGATTTTCAACACTTCTTTCAGCCAACTCGAGTTATTTCTTTTCACGTTTCGCTGGAACGCGCGGGTGTTTTTGTGCAGCTTTAGGGCACGTTGGGAAGAGAAAGTCAGATGTTCACATTTTCAGCGCAAAGCCAGTGGCCATACGAGCAGTGGGGCTGCAGAAGACAGTGAATGAATCGAACGCCTTCAACCTCGACCGCGCGCGCAGCGTAACCTCGTCACACTCCCGGTCTCCTGTAATTGCTGGATTTAGTGACACTGATGGAATCTGTTTCTCCATTTTGAGAGCCGAGTTCTCCAGCGACAAAGCAAATCAAATCATACCCCTATAGACAGAGACAGCACTTTTTTTCTTTTCTTTTTTTTTTTTGTTTTTCGCTAAAGACAGAGTGAAAGAGAGAGAGGAAAGACCCATGACCCACCTTTCCCCATTTCAGCTGAGTGGGGAATAGGTTGAGCAACGCTGCCGCCTGGAATAATACATAGATTTTTTTCCCCTCCAACTCCTGAGCTACCCTGAGCAAGGAAGATAATGAAAACAAGAGCATCCTGAGCCCGAGTGTGAAACCCCAGCACTGATGCAAGTCAATATAAATTCTGACATCGCTTCCAAGGGATCCAGGATTTGATTCAGAACTCCTTGTCCGCGGTATGTCGGAATTGATAGATTGAAGCTACAGTTTACTATTTATCACATGCATTTAACGGTTGGACTTGATGATCTTAAAGGTCTTTTCCAACCTAAACAACTCTGTGATTCTTTATTTACAACAGCTAAACCACTTGCCTCTATACTTTTTTTTTTTCCTTGGGAAATCAGGAGAGTGCCCTTTCCTTCACATCTGGCACGTGTTTCGGTGTCTGTCAGAATTTCTCCTTGTCACCGGGTGAATTAACTGGGATGGTTGTGACAGAGGAGAGCCTAAATGTTTGCAAACAAAGCCATCCATCACAGGTCCAAGCACGGGCAACTGTACGCTGGGCAAATCATCACTGATAGGAGATCCTGCACTGGCTCAGGAAAGGAAAAAAACTAAATTCAAAAAAATTCATGGCCCTGATGTTTGTAAATAGCCAAAGAGGGAAAATTCTTGGCTCGCTGCGATCCAGCAATGATGCATAAACATCTAGATGGGTGCAGACAGAAAACATTTATCTGTAAAGCTGTCTTCACCAGATTTATCGGATGTGTTTGTGAAAAGCAAAGTGCAGACAGCCCTCTGGACTTTCCCCAAGAGTCAATACCACCAAAAAAAAAAGAAACAACCAAACCCAACCTGTACAGTTATCTCAGTGACCCAGTCAAAGATGCCGCTGCTATAATGCAAAAGCCAAATTAGCCGCTAGGGGAAATCCCTTTTATTGACAGACTTAAGCAGCAGTATTTTATTGGCTTTATTCTGAAGGTTTATATAAAAATCCAGGTAGGATTATGCTGAGTCTCCATTTGTTTGTTTAAACCATAAAAGTATTTCCTAAGAGTTATAAACAATGGTTCAACGCAATGAGCTGCAAACAAGTTTAGCTCTAGCTGGTAGAGAAGCGCTACTGTTCAGACCCTCTAGAATATGGCTACTTAAAATGTAGCCACAGAAAATAAAATATAGCCACAGAAAATATAACTACTGAAAAGCTTTGCATTTTTAATTTCCTATACTTGTTGGAGATAGGAAAGCAACCGGCCAGAATCCATTTCTGAGAGCCTGTAATATCCTGACGCATATCTTAACACATTTAAATATACAAACAAACAAATATACAAAAAAAAATACCCATTGTAGCCCTTGAGATCAGGGTCCCTGCTCTAAACACCAGCCCTGAAATGGAGAGAGGGACTGCTGAATGCATAGGAATGGGAGATTTCAAAATTGCACTAGGCATTAAAACATGGAAAAAATGACAGAACATGGTTTTCCAGCAGGTTTTGACACAGATGATGTACAATTCGTGTCACAATCTTCTACATTAATAAGGCTTCAACATAAAAAGCATCGGTCAATTCAATTTAAAAAAGGAGAAACGATAGTTTCTAGAAATTTGGAGACTTGAACAAAAATTATTAGATCGGTGTAAAAATAATCCAAGCGTCCTTGGCCAAAAGCTGCACCTCTCCCTGCTCAACAGCCTCCTTGAGAAATCCAAGCGGCATCTTCAAGATGGAATAACCGCCGCACGCTTGACTTTGGGTGTTCCAGCCGCAATTTCTTTAAGCGAATCGCTTTTCGTTTAAATAGCCGCACGCGGCCTGGGAGCGGTCGATGCTGCACCGACCAAAAAAACAACTCGACGAGAGACTCCCAACCAATTCTGCCGGCTTTCCGGCAAGCGCACGCAATCTGCAAAATAAAAGGCCAAGCTTCCAGCTAAAGAAGAGATTTTAAACAATTACCAAAGCAGGGCAGTGATATCATAAAGGCAATTTCTGCGCTAGCTTGTTTTCTGAAACTCTCTTTGCCTCCGAACAGCTAGAACAGATAATAACTATTAGTAAATCAAACTCCTGCAATATCCAGCTGTGCCTCACGCATTTACATACAGATAGAATGGGTATATGTTTTTAATATGTATGCGATACGTACTTTTACCACAGCTGAAGTGCACGCTACAAAGGAGGAGGAGAATGGGAATGGAATCAGCATGAGATAATAAAGTGGCCTAGATAAAGTATTAGCCAGCGATTGATCTCAAACAGGGGATGTTGCTTCTCTCTGACCTGATTACTTACTATGCATAGATTCCATTAAATAGAGCTTAGAATGGAAAGCTGCTGAAAAAAATACCGTAAATACAGTCGGAGCTCCAGCTTCCTGAGCCCAACCAGCCCGCCGATGCCTCCCCGGGACAGGGGGCACAAGTTGGGAGTTGAAACCCGACCGGTACCGCCGCGCCACCCTCGGTAAACATCCCCACGTGGCTGCACTTCCCTGCCAGAAAACTCAATGTTTTAAATCAAAACAGGAAGCTCACAGGTGGGGAAAAAAAAAAAAAAATTAAAAACCAGATCTTTATACAGAAGAATTGTTGTGATTTTTCCTCTTCTAGAGGGAAGGGGAGAGAAGATAGGCCGAGGAATATGTTAAGATGTTGTGCAAACCGCCCTGGTGCCAAAATGCGAGTACATTGAACTTCAGCGACCGGACGCGTTTCTCCCAAGAGGGAACAAACCAGAGACAAAAAAAAGATGTTACAAGCACAAAGTTCTGAATAACCACCGGTGAGCAGGTTCCCTTTGCTTGGATGGACAATTCTCCCATGGCTTGATGAAATTCTGATTTTTTCATATTTACTTTTTTCCTCTTAATTTGAAATACTCGGAACCAATTAGAACCCTGATGACATATACACAGAGAAAATCACGTTTATCTCATGTTTTGTGGACGGGTATATGGAAAAAAGGGCACAGCGACCGAGCGTGAACGCAGGAACCCGAGTTATGCCAGTTCTTATGGAAATTCAGCGTTCGCTTGCGCAAGAATATCTACGGTAGTAGAAAGCCTGACTTTATACAGGAATTTCATACAGCCTTGGCTTTGGCCCTATTTTCCGAACAAAATGTGCATAGTGACTTTCATAAAAAAGGGCTTCCGAACGTGCTAGAGAGGGTAAATCCATCCCTGATGTAACCCCGTGACTTCGCTGGAGTTGCCAATCCGACACTCCAGGTATTGTTTGGCGGCTCTTAAAGTGCATTTAACAACTCGCCGATTATCAGGAGAGTAGGGAACAGATTGATGTTCTGCTCCTTTCATTTTGCTTTCAGTCTTTAATTATGCTAAATTGGTTACAAAATAGTGACTTCCAGTACGGTTAATGTCTGCAGGGGAGGAAAGGCTGCACTCCAACGTTTTGTGGGAAGCGAACAATGATTACGTGTTACACCTTTCATCCTTGCTACTACATTTCTTCTAAATAAATTTTAAAAAACCAAACAAACCCTAATGAACGAGGTGAAAACCCGCTCTTGCTTAAATCAATGGTAAGCTGACCTTGACAAGGCCAGGATTTCACCCATAGTATCTGCATCGCTCTACCCACCCGGAGAATTAACAGGGAGAGATCCATCAGAATTACAAGAAGCAGCTTCACAAACGGATGACGTGGAACTAGAAGCATAGTGTGGTGAGCAATTCTAGAATTCAGAGGATACCTAACAGCTTTTGTTTTAGTCCTGTCGTCCTACAAGTTATGGTAACTCATATAGAATCACAGAATGGCTTGGTTGGAAGTGACTTCCAAAGGTCATCTAGCTCAACTCCCCTGCAGTTTTGGGCCCCTCCCTCCCAGAAGGACCTGGAGGGGCTGGAGCGTGGCCAGAGAAGGGCAACGGAACTGGGGAAGGGTCTGGAGCAGGAGTGTGGGGAGGAGCGGCTGAGGGAGCTGGGCTTGTTTAGCCTGGAGCAAAGGAGGCTCAGGGGAGACCTTCTGGCTCTCCACAACTCCCTGACATTCAGGAGGGTGGAGCTCTGAGGGTCGGGCTCTGCTCCCAAAGAACCAGCGATAGAACAAGAGGAAGCGGCCTCAAGTTGCCCCAGGGGAGGTTGAGGTTGGGCAGGAGGACAAATATCTTCTCCAAAACACTTGTCCAGGCCTGTGCCAGGCTGCCCAGGGCAGGGCTGGAGTCCCCCTGATCCCTGGAGGGGTGTCCAAGGCGTGGAGCTGTGGTGCTGAGGGACAGGGCTCAGTGGTGCCCTGGCAGGGATGGGGCAACGCTGGGACTCCATGACCTGAAAGATCTCTTCCAACCCAAATCATTCTGTGATCTTCAAGTAGATGAGGTTGCTCAGAGCCCCACCCAATACGTATGTACCGATCGTGTTTGGAGACACGCCACGCTAAGGTATATATGCAGACGAGCTTTATAACCAAAGCGCTTCTTGCCAAGACCGGGCAAGTGCAGGAACGTGAAGGGCTTGCCTGGTGAACAGCCGCTGCCTACCAGGGAGTCTGCCAGAGAACAGCACCGGGTGCTCGGAGCCCATCCGCCTGCGGGAGGGAATTTAGGGCAGCTTATGAGGGTCAGCCACCTCGCAGGCAAGGACTGGGTCACTCCTTCACTTCAGCGGCGCTTTTGCCTCATGCTTTAATACTTCTTGTGGCAAGCTCATTTATAATTGAGTAGAAAGTAGCATGAGGGGGGGAAAACCCCCCACATTAAACAAAAGATTTTGTTTAAAAAGTAGGAAGGCTTTTCTTTTTTTTTTTTCCCCCTGTATCGCTATAATTTTAAAATTATTTTACAAAATACCTCCTTAAAAGAGGACTAGCACACTCCAGGGCATGTAGTTGTAAAGATAAATCTGTGCACTTCCCTGGTACTGCAGGCACTCACCCTTTGGCCTCGTTTTTATGACTCTACACCCTGGAGTGGTGTTATTGCTTACAAACATACAGAGATACTTATGGGGGTATGTGCGAGCTGCAGATGTTTTATTTATAAGTGGCGGGCCTATTGCATCACGGAAAGAGGCATTTACAAACAGATATAGGTTTTATGAAACCCTATTCCGTTGTTTTAATAGCTAAGCTATCCAGCCATAGCATAATAGTGGCACAAGGTAAATGTGTCTACATCTCTCGAACCTGTTCCAAGTTTTCTCAGATGTGACTAACTGCAAGAATTTTCCAGCCATCAAAAGTTAATAAAAAAAAAAAAAAAAGAGACACAAATAAGGCAGCGTAAGCCTTTCGTACCAGACACCCCTCCGCCACGATGAACTTTAAGGCCTCATTTTTACCCAAGTATTTAAACAGATGCCTAACTTCCAATGTCGATCTACTGAAGTTAATACCCTTAAAATTAGATTCACAGTTAAATACTTTACTAACCAGGATCTAAATTGAGACGAGGCTGGATCATGAGATACCTGCCCCAGGGCACTTTCAGAGATTAGCCTTTAACTAGAGAAGAGCTGCCACAGAAACTCTTCTTCATTCTACCTGCAGCTCGCAGCAGGTAAGCGAGAAACGAGACGACGCAAACGTGTCCTTATCTCGTTAAAATCTGTTAAAATTATTCCCCGGTATTTAACGCCGAGAAAATAAACGATGAGGATTTTACCTGAGCCTCCAAGTTACAGGAGACTGCGTATAAAGAAAAGTAATGAAACATTTGAAAAATCACAGATCTCTGATGCGAGTCATGAGGGACTACAAGTCTTATCTACAATATAAACCACTGTAAATATTTGTAATAGTTCTTTGATGTAGTGTTTTCCTAGCTGCTTAAACCCAGTCCAAACAGCGCTCGGCACTAAATGCACAGCCACCAGGGACCAGCTCGAGAGCAGGTACCCTCTTATTGCCTTACTGAAAAAAAATGACAAGCAAAAGAAGTGCCTGAGCTCAGATTCCAACGCTGAGAGCGCCCTTCTACGGACAGACCAAAGCTACGTATTAGCTCCATCTTCTGCGGCCAATCTCATTTCATTTTACATGAATCGAAGTGAAAACAGCGGCTTCTGCCTTTTATTAAAAACACACTATTTTGACCATATCCTCTGTTTTCAATTTTCAGACTTTGAAAGGTTAAGACTGGTAAATGATGACAAGGAGTGACCTACATTAAGCTGTAATCCCTGGACATCCAAACTGAAAAAAAAACCCAACCCAACCCTGTGTATTAAGCATCAAAAGGGTTTTGATGGAAACTCGATAGTGGCTGTGAAAGTCCCCTATTAACTCCCCAAACCACACGCGAAGCTTTGGCCCCGATGGAGGGAACGGCAAAATACCCATCAGGGGGATCAGGGTTCCACCTTCGGTTTGTGAGCTCTCTGTAAATAGGCAAGATAGAAAGAGTTGAGATTTAAATTGGTACATACTGAAAACGCAGGAAAAAACCCCAGATGCACTTCTAGAGATATGGATCGGAAGTGTTTGCGGACAAAATACATTCTGAGGGGCTCTGAAGTTTCACTTACCATTAAATCTTCAGGCGCTGGCCGTTCCTTTGGTTGCTTCTTCATGCTGTGTGGCATAAAAGAAATGTTGATAGATAAACAACTGCTCATTTATTCTACAGGCTTACATGTTGAAGACATCCTTTTTTAACCCAGAGTGAAGAATTTCAACGTATTTTTTAATTTTACCACGTGTCCACGGAAGACAGGGCTCCAAACAGCGGTCAAAACGTCAATGGATTTCTTCCCTCCCTCCCTCCCGTTTCTAACCATGGAAATGGGTAAATAAAGAGATCACCGAAACCCAGCCAGCTCAGAAGGCACAGTAAGTCGATTCTCATTTTGCCGGAGATTATTACACCGCTCGACACAAAGTATGACACAAAACAGGTGGGAAATTTCCCTCTAACATGAACCAGCTTCAGGAGAACGCGCAATACCCTGGGGTTTCTACCTTAATTTTTCCCCATTTATTTCCATTACGCTGCAGGGTGATAGTTCATTACGCAGCATTAACCTGTTTATAAGATCATGTTTCTCATCCAAATAGTCCTAGTTTTCCGTGCAACAGGTGCAATTAGCTATTGAAGGCTGTGCTTAGCTGCATGAAGGAACACAATAGCGTGGCACAGAGGTGACCATCAGGAGCTGCCTACTGACTAATTGGATCCCATCCAAACAGCCAGGGCTTTATGGCCTAATTGGCATAAAGTCATAAAGTCTGACACGCCGTTCACTCGACGTCTCTTAATACTTATTAGGAAACTGGTTGCTTAAATAGTATAGATTTGCCTTTCTTTTTTTTTTTTCCCTAAGCCTCCCGCTAAAAAGTACGCAGCCGATAAACCACCGCATGTACAAGAGCAGACGATCTGCGTCACCCATCGGAGGTATCAACGATGCCATTTGCCTTCCCCTACCAAGAACTACAACCAATAACACCAGCGAGCAGCGCGAGCAGCCTGACGAGGAGGAGGTCGGGAGCAGTTCTAAGCTGACAGTCCAAAGCAGCAGCGTCCCCCGGGGAAAACAAGGCTATTAGCCACCATCAGTTATGTTTCAGTTTGACATCTGTGGAAATTTTAACACAGGTTATCCCTCCTTCTGACTCAATGAGGGTTGTTTGTTTTTTTTTTTTTAAAACAGTCTGTCATCAATTTTTTGGGGGCTGAAGCAAGAAGCGGAGAGCTCCGCGCACGTCAGCTCGTTGCACTGCAGGGTCCTCCAAAGAGCGCTGCTCTTTGTAAACTGAAACTATTGAAAATGCAGGCCTATGTTACACAAACTTTAATTATTTAGTTACTTTAATTAACTGATAATCAGGCTGCTTTTGTGCCTCTGTTATTTGTTACGAGCTATGTCAGCCCGGAGAGGTACTTTCTCCAGTGTCACACATTCAAAAATCCCATTTTATCAGGTGATTTTTGCCGTGGCTGCCCTTGCAATAGGGAAAAGAACCTAAAAATGCAGCGAAGCCCAACCTAGAGATCTACGTGGGGCCAAGGGCTTCGAGGAGGACGTGTCCCCAAGGCAGGATTCCCTCCGGCCACACGGCCGCCGCTCGCGGTGGCACACGCTGAGATGGCTCCGTCTGATTTAGCACAGCCGAGCATCCAGCCCTGGACGTGCACGTTCATAGAAGGGATGCTTCTCTGTCCAGCACCTCTTGTTTTTACAGAATTCAAGCTTATTTCTTCTGCTACATATTTTTTTTTTTGGC
>VWZK01013299.1:35584-59558 GCA_013396935.1 Baryphthengus martii
GGGGGGGAGAGGAACGGGGGACACACACGGGACTGCGACAGTTAAAAATAAGATTTTTCCCTTTGCTGTTTCTTTAGGCTAGCTTACCTTCAAGAATTTTATTCTCTAGCCACTTAAAACCTGCTTTCTTTATTCTACAAATTCCTCTTCTCCCCAGTTCTCTATTAATTTAAAAGGTTTTCAATGAACTATTCAGTTTTAAGGAAAAAAAAAAATATATACCCAGTGGTGTGTTTTAAACGATAACTCTCAGTAAAAATTACTTACTGAAAAGCCAATAAATTAATCAAGGCCATTTGCTTTCCTAAATATCCAGAAAATTTTATAAGGAACATCTTAAAAATCCCTGAATAATGATATTATGCACATGAGTCTTTGTGGCCTCTTCCCCCCTCCCCTCAAGAAGAATTCCGAGGAGCCTCGGCGCACAGAACAGCACCCACGTTCAGGGTGGGTTTATTAAAAGAGGAAAAAAAAAACCAAACCCAACCACACAAACAAAAACCAACACCACAAACCAAAAACCAAGCCCTCTTCTAAGTACTTTTACGACCCTTTGTGTAAATAACGTTTACATAATTTAAACAGTTTGCTTAAGCTTTGCTGCCCCATCTGCCCAAGGCCCCCAAGTCCCTCTTCTCTCCGAAAGGATGCAAGGAAAGCCATAAGGTCTCGCCGAGCTGCCGAGTTAATGGCATGTATCATTTACATCGAGGGCATGGCATGTTTGCAAACCGAGCTTACCATTGAGTGATGAAGTGTACAAATGGCTCAGAGAACTCCCCGGCTGGAAGGACGGGCGATTCCTGGGATTGCAATCGAAACGAGGAGAGAAGGAGAAAAGAGAAATATTTATTATTTCTTTTTTTTTTTTTTTNTTTTTTTTTTTTTTTTTTTTTTTTTTTGTAGGAGAGTAATAAAATAGCGATGAAAAAACAAAAAAAAAAAAAAAAAAAAAAGTGAAAAAACCCCCACCAAAACAAACCAAGGAATCCACAAAGCCCCTTCCTCCCTCAAATCCTCCGCGTGAAAAAGGTACAAATTCTTCTGCGGATGTGTTATCAAACACTCAATTTCAACTAATGAGTATTACACAATGGGTAAAAACATGTGGAAAGACACTGAGGGGAGGTGAAAAAAGGACAATGATAGCCACAGGGTAAAAAGGAAGGTAGGGAAAGTGTAAATGAGAAATTAATGATTATTTAAGTAACACACAAATGGTCTTGTAATTAACAAAGAGCTGTGAAATTATTCTTGTGTTGACCTTTGTTTCTTTCACTGCGATTGCTATTTATTTACACTCATGTTTATTTACACTTATTCATTTTAGAGGCTGTCCTCGTGTGCTGGCTGTTCTAGATTTCCAAGAATTTTTAAGGGGAAAAAATGCAGGATTTACCCATCTCGGAAATAACCAGCCAGTATTTATGAAAGGGGAAAAAAAAAATAAAATTGAAGAGCACAAGGGGAAAAAAAAAAAAAAAAAAAAAATTAAAAACCGGCAACAAACAACATCACCATTTGCAAAAAAAAAAAAAAAGAAGAAAAAAAAGGGCTTTACGAATTTAGGAGTTTTTCCAAGAATGACAGAGAGCTCCACTGTGTTTATAGTGTAACAGCTCAGGATGTAATGAAATTACACTGCAGAGTACTTTAACAGTGTCATCTCATTAGACCTACAGTTGGAACAAGAGAGCCACATAAAAACAGGCAGCTGCAAATGACTCCATTCTCATCTATTCTCATTTGCTATTAAAAATACCTTTCGGCGGCTTTTCTCCCTCCCTGCCATCCCTCCACAAAGTACCCCGCAAAGTATGATACATGCACCTATTTAAATTAACAAAGGAATGACTTATTTTAATCTCACTGTGCTTTGGAGTGCTTTGGCCATTTGGATGAGCAATATATCATTACATACAACCTTCCAGCGCTGCAGGCAAGAAACTCGGGAGCGTGCAGCATTTGGTGGGAGCCAAACAATTTCTCTAGCACACAACTGTGTCAAATGCATGCATGTATTCATTACGGAGAGCGCGAGGAAATAGCTTTGATGTGGTGGAAAAAAGGAGATGATAAAAGCACCTCTGCAACGTGCGTGCCATTATCAATGGTGGCGGATAGACCCGACTGCGGAGCCTCCGATGTGATTAGTAAATATACATATAATTGCTGTGGCCAATTATCAGAAAAATGAGAGCGGTAATTACACGACTGAAAATTAACTAGAACTCTTATTAAGGCTTTGTTTCCAATTCCGAACAATTGGAAACTGCTGGAAAATAACAATTAAATCAAAAGTAACTGAAGAGTAAAAGGAGAAACCCAAATTGCTTCACAGTTTTCAAAGACCTCTATTAAATACAAGGAGCCCTTGATAAAACGCGCCCAAATTCCCTTTGAACTTCGACCGGGTGAGGGAGAGGTTATTGTTTCTAAACTTATAAAAGACATCAATATAAGAAGCTTTCCACCGGAGAGCGGAGGGAACACAAGGAAATAAGCAGCACAATTAAACTTTCCCCGCTTCAAAGAACCGCGCGTGAAAATTATTCGTATTAAGACGGAAAATGCAGAGAGAAATGTCAGGCTTGTCCACACAGCCAGGGGCCCAGCGGGTTGTGCCTCTCCCCACCACCTCTGGTCCAGCAGAACCTTCCTGGGCTTGCACCTTAAGTCACAAAAGCTGCTTTCCCAGGTGGGACAGACTCAAAGAACAGGCAGGAAAGGTTCCCCGTGGCAGGAGGGTTGGAACGAGATGATCTTTACGATCCCTTCCAACCCAAACCATTCTGTGATTCTATGATTCTAACAGGAACTTATCCCCACGCTCCAGTATTTCGTGGGTGGCTACAAAGAAGCCAGTGAGTCCCTTTTTACAAGGACTCACGTGGAAAAGACAAAGGGTAACGGGGACAAGTTACTCCTGGGGAGATTCCAGTTGGACACGAGAGGAAAATTCTTCACAATGAGAACAACTGGCCATCGGAAGAATCTCTCCAGGGAAGTGGTGGAGTCCCCGACATCGAACGCTTAAGGTTTGGCTGGACACGGTGCCAGCTTGTCTAGACCAGGCTTTTACAAGAAAGGTGGGACCAGGTGATCCTTGAAGCCCCTTCCAACCTGGGATTCTATGAGTCTATGAAATACTCTGGGCACATACTGCAGATCATTGCGAAAACTACAGGGTGAAGCAATCGGAGTCCGTTCCCTGGGGAACTGGCTCTGCCCAGCAATCCACCTCCTGCTGTTTATTTTAAGTAAAATGTCATTGAGGAGCTTGTTCCAGTCATCCCTTTAACAGGGCTGCCAGCTCGGAGTGGTCCATGCTGGGGGACAGGAGCCACAACCAGCACTTCACACTAATTTGGTAGGTGATAATTTCTGCAATCACAAAGAGATGACGGGCCCATAATAGAGAGAAACTACATTCTGAGAGGGGAGGAGAAGCTCATGAACTGCTGGGAAGCCACTGGCATTTCACTTGGGCTTATCCCAAGCTAAGCTGGCATCAGGGTTCACGTGGGCAAGGGAAGAGGTTGCTCCAGTGTCAGCACTGACACCTTGACCACACAGCACGGCCAGGAGACAAGGTGCTCCTGGCACAAGCACATGAGAAAATCTCATCCAGGTGAAATTCAATGTGAAATGTTATTTTTTGGACCTTTTTCTGTACAATATCATCCCCATCCAGGCCTACTCTCTTCTGTTGTAGAGCTCTCGGTCATGGCCGTGCCTTGGTTGGTTTGCTCTCAGGAGCTCAGGAAGAGATTGGGTGGGTGGATGGAGATGAACACCAACTGGATCTCTGTATGAAAATAAGGTGCTTGAACACAGTCTTCTCAAGGAATTTAGACTGGACGGCTCACAAATTTACTGGCTCTATGCCTTGCAAATTGACAGCCCTTGGAGAGAGCGCATCTATCGCGTGGAAGTACTTGTGGGCAAGTGTGTTTGAGGGTAAAAAGCACAGTGCAGATAAAAACTTGAATCTCACTCCAGTACCAATGAGCCAATTATCACTTTACAGCATAAGTAAGATAAGGGAGGAGGGGGCAGGTTTTGGTTTTAGTTGAACCGGGAAAGTACAGACCCTCAACTGCTTCCAAAAGTAGACACTGAGAAGCTGCCACAAATGTTGCACTTTGCGCCGTAGTTAGAAAAATAAAATCTCCGTTCGCTCTCTGCCCAGGGAAACTGATGACCAAACTATTTCAGCTTCTAGTACTAGAATCACAGAATTGTTTGGGTTGGAAAAGAGCTTTCAGGTCATGGAGTCCCAGGGCTGCTCCATCCCTGCCAGGGCACCACTGAGCCCTGCCCCTCAGCACCACAGCTCCACGCCTTGGAAACCCCTCCAGGGAGCAGGGGGACTCCAGCCCTGCCCTAGGCAGCCTGGGACAGGCCTGGACAGCCCTGCAGGGCAACAAATTGTTCCTCAGCTCCAACCTCAACCTCCCCGGGGGCAACCTGAGGCCGCTTCCTCTTGTCCTGGTGCTTGTTCTTGGGAGCAGAGCCCGACCTCCTCCTGGCTCCAAGCTCCTGAATGTCAGGGAGTTGTGGAGAGCCAGAAGGTCTCCCCTAAGCCTCCTTTGCTCCAGGCTGAACAAGCCCAGCTCCCTCAGCCGCTCCTCACCAGACCTGAGCTCTAGACCCCTCCTATTGTTCTATGAAAGACCATTTGAGTAGAAAGGTGGGAGTATGTCATACTTAGAGCTCTTCCACAGAGGAAAGTGTTGCTATTGCCACCTCTGTAACCTGACCAACCACGGTATTGTTGTATAAAAGCAAAAATTTCCCAAACTACACAAACTAAATACATCCCATATTGCATCCTGAAGTTCCCTGGACCTTGGCCGACACTCAAAGGGCTGGGAATATGAGGCAATTGAGCAAAGCTACATGTCTCTACCAAGTCTGCGCCGTCTGTGTGATGCGATACAGACACATTTGATGTAACCACGGGGACCGGTCCAGCTGCACTCCGATGGGCTGCCTTATTTTATCTGCCTGCACACTGAAATCACACCACAGAGGCAAAAAAAAAAGTAGAAAATCGAGATTTTAAAGGAGAGAGGAAAAGGTACGCACAATTTAAACCGGGAAACGGTGCCTTCATTTTTGTTAAATACTTTTGTCTTTTAACCAGTATCATTAAGACTTAGATATTGGGGACGCTGCTAAAAAGGCAGTAGAGAGACAAATGGTTGTAAGGGTCGATGTACCACTGGCCTCTTACATCTCCAGGCAGTTTATTCCCAAGCCTGGCTGCTTCCCTAAGCATCCTTTCCACAAGCGGGATCTGCTGCAGGAGAGGACAAGCTCAGCCCCTCGTTTCTCAACACCAGCCCAACTCTGCACACACAGCGAGAACGGGGAAGGGCGATAGGGGGGGGAGAAAAAAAAAGTTTGAGTGATGCCTTTGCCTTGTGAGTAATGAACAGTTCAAGAAGGTCAACCCATTACAACTGAAACCGTTTAATTATTAATTATGCACAATCTATGAGCAAAAGGACAAGTTCAGAATGTTTAATGTGTGGTAACTCCGACTGGACCCTCTCTTGGCATTTTGTTATTAGCACTTGTCAGCAAGGTGCTCAGGCATAAAGGAAAAAGCGCGGCAGCCCAAAGTCTAAGCTAGCAGGAGAAGGGAGGGCTTTAAGCTTCAAACACTGCCTCTAATATTTAATTGATAAAGTGCCCGGGCTCTGGTGTAAGCCTTATTGACTTCCACGGAGTGAGGGGAAGTCACATTATCTAAATGAAGACCTGAGGATGAGAATCCTGAGACAATCCCTCCAAAAGCTCCTCTCTTTTAAAGGAAGTGGTAACACTACAATCTGTAACTTTTTTTTTTTTCCTCTTCACAGATCTGAACAAAAGAAGAGAGAACTACCTGATAGCAAATCCAGAAGTCAACTAATCCTTTGTCATCTATGCAATACGAGCTTGAATTACAGGTCTGAGCATTACCCTCACCTACTTCTCAAACCTACTATTCAAAATGTGTCCTGATTCATTTCCTTTCACTAAGCAGAGCAGCAGCAGAGATGCTACAGAAGCTCAGGGAATAAATAACGTTCAGGAAACCCACAAAAAAAATACAGATAAGGCACCTTGCCCCGCTTTTCTGTCCAGCTCGGAGGTTGACCTGGACGAACTCAAGAAGCAAATTCAGCAGGTACAGCTCTGAGTTGCTTAATTTTTTTTTTTTTTGAAATGCTGTTACATCAATGAAATTTAGGAGAAGTTCTTGACGGGCAATACACAGCAAAAGCATCCCCCCGTGCTTTACACACCCTCAGAGGTCTTACCCCAACAGACAATTTCTGGAGAGTGAAATACCTTCTCAAAGTAGCTGAAAGGCTGCGATTTATCACATCCTTCCTGAAGGAAAAGCCCACCAGCTCCCTATAACAGCAAAATACAGTTTTCTACCCCAAAACTTCAAGGCTGTGATGGCAAAGCCCCCAGCTATGTATTAAGATCAACCCCGTGTTCCTCCCAGCTCCTCCTTCGAGGTCCATCCTGATGGACGGCCACGGTGCAGAAGGATGGCAACCCATCATCAACTCCCCCCCGGGGATCTCCACGCTCGACGCAAACAGGTTTTCCTCCCTCTTCTCATCTGCTAACTCCTGCGAAGGGTTAAATTTTCCCATTCCCCACAGCTACCGCTGCTCTGCGATACGCTCTCCTCAGTGTGAACGCTTGTGCAGAAGGAGCTGCCATGGTCCTATGGCTCGATGGCCACAGGAGGGAAGTTAGCAGAACCCAGCAAACCGAACTCCAGTTCCTCTCTCCTCTGGGTTTCCCCCAGCGCACCCTGCCTTGGAAATTACCATCTCCTCTGGGCAGACGCTCTTGTTCTGCAACTTGTCCGCGGCTGCTGAAATGGCAGGATTTCATAAATAATGGGCGTGCTTTACAAAGCATTTCTGCCTTATCCCTTCAGCCTAAAAAAATCTCAAGGATTATAGAATTTTTATGCGCTCCAGCTTCTCTTTGACTCAAGCTTTCAAAGAACACGTGCATTTTTATATAGTATTTTATATTTGCATCTTACTTCGTGGCCAAATAGTGATTTTTAATTTATTTTTTTTTTTTCCTCCCCAGACAAACCCAAGTTTTAGATGCACCAGGAATCCTACAACGACATGTAATAAACGCAGTGCAGTTATTGAGCTGTTCCAACGAGACCAGCAAATCACAATATTCTACACGCTCAAATTTACTCCTGCAAGGACAACTTTCTTTCCTGGTATTCCTAAAAAAACCCCAAACAACCCAGAAAATAAAGATCCATTTCTGACTTTCTAGCCAATCTACTTCAAACGCCTCGCACAAACCTAACGGCAGGTGATTTCTTCCAAGCACCACGCTGGCAGAAGACGCCGATGGCTGGAGGTGGCTCCGAGGCCCTGACTTGAAAGCGTTTCTGGATTGTCCCCGTTACACTCCCACCTCCAGCAGGAAGGTGAAAGATGATTACATCTCGGCGCCAGGTCACTTCTTGCTCTTTTCTTAGCAGCAGATGCCAAATGTGACAAATTATACGTGGGGGCATTTTGGTGTGAAGTTTCGTCCGCTGGGATTGGAGTGTCAACAGGAAACTCATTTATTTCCAGATCTCTAGCTGGACGGGAACCAAGGTCGAAAGGCCAGTGTTTTATCCACCAAAACACTCAGCCTACCTTTAACACCTCAAATCACGTGAGAACCAGCTCTTCTCTCAGCAGAGCTCCCCAAGTTCTTGAAAACATCACGTACGCGTAACCTACATTCGTACCCAACGCGGGCAGAGGAGTCCGTAGATACTCAGAGCTATTTCCTCGTCATTTTTGCAGCGTTTGCTACTGTGGGGTATTTTTTCAGAGCCCAGAAGGGGGAAGAAAAGAAGGGGAAGAGAGTAATTAACATCAGGAATCATCTAGAGCGTAGGACACGATGTTTTGCACCTCTCACCAAGCTTTGTTGTGCACTCGTTAGTGCGGCTCTCTAAAGGGCCTTGCCGGTAAGAGCGCAGGTAGCTGGGAAAACAGGTTAATCCTCTAACCGTAACTGTAATTGCTTTCTCTCTAAAACAAACATCAGAATTTTTTCCTCTCATTGCTGGTCTCTTGTCGATCATAAGCCAGCAGAGCACAGCAGTGTTTTGGGTAGACGCACACGCACATGCGCGCGCCCGTTTCGAACGGCTGAGGCACAGCGGCATGAAACGCAGCCTCTACCTGTTCACACCGAAGGGACTCGATGGAAAAAAAAACCTAAACCCATTTATTGTTCCCTTTCTCCTCTGTACACTCCCGATGCATTTTTATTGCTTTTTCATAAAACACTGCTGCAAATAATCAAGCATGACCATTGACATCCACAAGATTGAGTTTTAGGAACCATTAAATGAGCTTGCCCTCTTGGGAAGGTTCTTGCTCAGGTTGGTCTAAAGGTAATTATTCAGCAATTCCTACCTGTGGTTTTACCTTGTTCCTGTAGAAGTCTCTGAATCTCATACACTAGTAAGGTCACAGTTTCTGCTTCAATAAAAGTACACCCGAAAACAACTCCTCCACGGCACAAATCACGGCGGGTTTGCGCACACGCGCGCGCGTATCCCAACGCCAGCTTTTCTCCCGTGGAAATCGTCGAAACGCCAGGAGATTTCAGGGTTAAATGTAAATTTAAATGTAAATTTCAATCAATACCTGAGACTCTAAAGAGAAATTCCAAAAAAAAAGACAATAAAGTCTTGTTTCATTCTGAGCCTTTGGAGTTTTCGGCTTCGTTTCTAGAAAGAGGAAAACGTCGCGCTGATGTACAAGGTTAAGAACTTTGGTTTTCACTGTGTTATTGGATTGAGCTGAACATCCTGTTTTTTTTTAAGGCTATGCCGTAGCAATAAATAGAAGGATCTATTTAATCAGGTGAAAAAAACCAAGAGAATAGAAACAACTCTATAGGATATGGGTATTAAGTGCAAGTTATTTCTTTCCATGGGAAAATCTGAAAATTTCTCGACGCTGAACCACTTCACGGCTCAGCATCAACACCGCACTAGCGGTAACCGACGCTGCTAAATGTTTCCAGAGAACAAATTTGAGAAGAAAAAAAAAAAAAAAAAAAGAAAAAAAAAGGTCTTTGGTTTGTGGCATTTGTAAAGTCCTTGAGCTAGATTAAACTGCAGTCTTGTGAGACCGAGTATCTCTGTGGGGGCACTTAACAGACATGCTCAAGAAACTCATGGAAAGCTTCTCACTACTTACTCATGAAGCTATCAGAGGAAGGGGTTCAGGAGTACAACTAATTAATTTTTCTTTTAAATTGCTGCCCGACTTGTCAAAATAGGCAGGTTTTTCAGTGCTGCCTCCTATTTGTAAAAACAGGATTTGCTGTTGAAAGTCTTCCCTCCTTCAGCTTCTTACGTAACTGGAATAACAAAATAATTTAACTAAAACTGAGGGACAAAAAATCAACTCCTTTTTCTCCCTAAGTCAAAAATAATTAAAAAAGAAAGGCCCGAAACAACACCTAAGTCACTACTACACTGAGACAAGCTATGGAAACATGAAACATTGCAACTAAAATAAATTTACTTCAGGTTATGAAGAAGAAAGGGTTTGCAACTAGAGCCGATACTTAACTACAGAGCTTGTGACCACAACTGCTCCAGTACAGCGAGACCTGGTTTACAGCAACCACCCAAGGGGCTGGCAATAATTGCTTTCCTAGAAGGAATACTCTTAACTAAATAAAGGTCAAAGAAAATAGCCCTGGAGAGCTTCAGGAAAATGTAAAGGAGTTGCTGAAGTCAGGAGGACTGCCTACTGGACGCGTTCCACAGAGCACGTTTTCTCCATCCAACCTTCTCCTGATGCAGAGTAGCTACCTCTAGAGCCAAAAACCCCAGGATGGCAAGGATGGGAAGCTGACAGAGCTGCTGGGTTTGGTCTTTTGGGATCTTCGTGCACAGGCTGCAATCACCCAGGTGTTCTAGTAAATGCTGATCTGACAAGCAAGCAGGAAAAACAACATTTTTGGAAGGTTTTAGAAAGACAGCACCAGAAATACAGCTGAGGAAGTAACTGAACAGTCAATCTCCTATGCAATACATTCTGACATCAAGGTAACAGGGAAGTAAGGAACAACAGCTTGGGAGAATCTTGAAAACAACGTGACTGCTCCACCGACTGCAAGGAACGCCAAACCACACTACGATCAGCGCTTTGATTTTCCTGAAAACCTAACCCCGTGTTTTGCTGCAGAGCCCAGTAACCCACAGCTTACCAAGCAGAAAATTTATAGAGAATCCTCATCTACCTTTTAAACAGAGGAATTTAGAATGTATTAAAGGGAAAATGCATCATTATAAGCAAGGCTGCAGGTCTTGTAATCTCTGCTTAGAAGCAGGATTTGATTTATTGAGTGGCTCTTGCAGACATCAGCAAAAAGAACACTTAACTGGACCACGTAGGTTGTCTGCAACTGGAGCATGTGGGTTGTCTGGGAGGTTGCTGGAGAATTTTTTTATCCTACTAAGTGAAATCGGGTGGTCTGCATTTCTCTGGTGCATCATCTCCGGGCTCTGCAACGCTAACGGTTATTATTCCGGGGCTCTGTTGTTTGCATTTCTAAATTATCATCTGGAGAGGATTCCAATCCCCAAAATTTTGTATTTAGTTAGTTAGTTATTTAAACTAAAAAATGCACCTAGCACTTTGGAAGCAGAATCCCATCACTGACGGGATCTGCAATTGCATCGCAAATTCTCCGGCTGCACGATCAAGAACCGTAGGGCCGCATCTAGGACACCTTCCAAGCCAGAGAGCGGCTTCTGCTTCCAGCAGGACTCAGTCCTCCTTCGTGCCGGAATGTTTCTGGAAAGCCTGCACGTCCAACAAGCCATGCGTGTCCTTCCCAACGGGGACTCGTCTCCACTGCTCGGTGCTTTCCATAGAATGTTTTGGTGAGTTGGAGACAAGTTAAGTTAAGTGTTAGAATATTAAACGACTCTCTGCTCTGAAATAACAGCAGACTGCCTTCGATGCTGGCTGCGTTGCAGGATGAACTTCATTAACAACTAGTCCATCCTTATCTTTGGACCAGAAGCAGGAGTCTTATCATGGTGGGAGATACTGCTACGATTAAGACCGTTGCTTAAATGAGCGTATCTTATTTGTAGCTGGATCTGATTTCGCTGTAAGTTACCACATGTTATAAAATGAAGGCCCTGGCAGGCTTGTATCCTATTCACACAAATGCTCCTCACTAATTTTGCCATTAAAAAAAAAGTCCCAGTACCAATGTCATTAAAAGCCCAATAACATCATTTAACAATAAAAATGTCAGGCACAGTTTGCTGTGATTTGAGAAGAACCACAGTGCCTGACACGTTTTTGTTAAATCACCCCGCTTCGCAAAGCACTTATTCATCCTGTAGAATTCCTACTAGGAAATTTAAGTCCTTGGAGATGAACAAACAGACTTTTTAAACCACCAAACTCACCTGTTACATCTCACATATTCCACTAAAAACCAGTTCCAAAAAACGCCACTATGGCAGAACATCTCAGAACTTCCATGGACAGTTTTTGCTCCCTAGTGCTCCACCTCAAGAGTTTGGGAAAAGTCCAGGACACTCAGGTCATATAGAAACAACCTCTTAACTAATTCAACATTCTCCTAGCAAAGAAGTTTCTCCTCCTGCTCCCAGGGAAGCTCCTGGGTTCCAGTCGGTGCCCGGTGCCCCTTGTCCTGGCGCTGGGCACCCCTGAGCAGAGTCTGGCCCCAGCCCCTCGCCCCTCGGGGGCCCTTGAGCTCTTGCTCAGCCTTGCTCAGCTCCCCTCTGGGGCTGCTCTTCTGCAGCTGAACAGCCCCAGGGCTCTCAGCCTTTCCTGCCCACACAGATGCTCCAGGCCCCTCAGCAGCTTCCCAGCCTCCCCGGCACTCTCTCCAGCAGCTCCTGGTCTCTCTTGAACTGGGGAACCCAGAACCAGACCCAGAGTTTTCAACGGCAACAACGTCGGTGAACTATTCCTATGGCACAAAGCTACACGGGGACCAAAGACTATGAGGCAGCTCAGTTCCACCCTTGCAGGTCTGTTCCTCCCACATCCTGTGACACCGTGGCTCATCCAGACGCCGCGCCACGAAGGGAGCACTGCTGTGCCCGATCTGTGAGCCGCAGATCGTTTTGTTCCGATCGACATTAAGGTAGGTGGGGAATTCTACATCACGATCTGGGGGCTCCTGTGGGAAGGGGCTCTGCAGCGCATCTGCGCAAGAGGGGCTCTGCTCCCACCTCCTGTGAGTTTTAGGACCTCCTTACAGCCAAGGGGAAAATTTGACCCACAACACTAAGCATTTGTAATCCTTAATACTCATGGTAGCTGTACAGCACAGAGAATAAAGAGACTTTCCCTCTCTAAAGGTCCTTGCGTAGAAGGGAGAGAGCGTATCAGCCAAATAAGCAGGTCCCTCTGTTATTCCCCAGGAGGTAAATCTTCCAGAAGACAAAGCCAGGAGGGGAAATAAAAACAAATAGTCACAAGTTAAACACATTTTGCTTTGAGCTCTTTGTAGACAGGACAGGGCTGGGGGTGGCAGGAAGATCTGCTCAAGTCAACACCGTCCATCAGCTAGAACAGAATAAACCTTAATAGAAATGTCCTTCAAGATACCATCACGCCAAGAATTTGTACTTCCAGGTGGGACAGCCGCTATCTAACCGCTGTATATCCTCTGCGATGACCCCCTAAATACACACGTATCGAGCAAATAATCCTACAAGAATCAATCCGTTCTCCTTTCCCCAGGCTCCGAGCGCTATGCCAAAGTTTTTTTTAAGAAGACTTGGAGAAATTCTGATCTGCAGGGAAAGCAAGCAAGCTGCAAGCTCTACCACAGCGTGCAGCTCTTTAGGGCTCTGGTTTAGAATACTGAGTTTAGACCCAGGCACTAAACCCAGCCTAAATAAAGGTTGTGTGTCCAGCAGCAGCAAAACACAAATATAAATACGAGCTTTGCAAATTTCTTTAGGATAGAGATGACCCTTTTGCTGCTGGTATCTACAGCTTAGGGGCTTTGGAATTTCCGTGCCTCAACCACAGATGTATGAAACAGGGATAAAAAGGAATTAAAAAGAAAGAAGCAGCAGAATTGCCTAGATATCTCCCAAAGAAGCAGACCACCACTACTCGATGACTGGGAGAACTTCTTTACACAAAAGACACCCGTTCACTGTAATTTATCTGCATCCCTCCAGGCTCAAATGTCACTTTTCAGAAGTTCAGCTAAGCCAGTAAGTCATTCTCTAATAAAAGGAGAGCAGTGGTGGCCACAGGTAGGAGCGGTGGGTTTAGCAGTTCATATGAGTAGAGGCTACAGCTGGAGACACAACATCACCCTGGCCATGAGCTTACATCGAACTAGACAAACATGTTACACGGCAGAGGTTGGAAGCAACTGAATAGTCTACACGGACACGTCAACACTCTGACTCCAACCTGAGGAGCCAGCAACGATGTTCCGCTAGAGCCTGAGGTAGGTCTTAAAGTACGGCTTTTTTCTCTCGTTCAAACTTCCTAAGAATCACCATCATCTTATTAAATGTTAAAAACACGGCAAAACCGACAGCAGTCTGTCCTTGGTTATTGCCTTACTGTCAGGAGCTGTGACGTGGGCTTACAAATCACTTTGTGTAGGGAGATGGGAGCCGCAAAGAAGCGTTTCCATCAAAAAACATGACGTTGGCCACCAAAATCCAATCTACTTTTCATACCTGCATCTCCTGAACCTCAGCTCTTTATTTTGCCTTTGTGATAAAAGCGATCAGATGACATTGAGATGCTTTCCTGCTCTCTCCTGACCAGAACGCTCCTTTTGCCTACCTAAACGGCGGTAAACGTGCCCACTCTAAAGCGCGCCGCCGCTCGAACGCCTTCGTTCCAACTCATCTGGCAAACACAGAGGATCAACGCGCCCTATGAGGTTGAGGCTTTAGGGCCTAAAGAGCTAAAAGGACGAGCCTTTTTGACAATCGAGTCTTTCCAAGACTCAATATTCAGAGCAGGAAAAAACAGGCACAAAGCGGGACAAGGGCAGTTCGCGTTCGACAGCTCCAAGCTGCACCAGGCAACTTGTGCTGGGAGGATGTTGGGCATTGTGCTTCATTAGGAAACAAAATATAAGCTTTCCACTCCATTAGGAATGACTTTAGGAGTGAAAGCACATAAGACGACGACTCACCTCATCAACAATGCACTGCAATAACTGGAGAGGCTGCAATGGAAAGAAGAGAGGGGAAAAAAGTATTAGCCTATATGCAATATCTTTACAGTGGAGTGGAAAGAAAAAATCATTAATGCAATAAAATATAGCAAGATTAATCAACAGCAGCAAACTCTTATAAAAACATTGATGCTCAGGATGTTCTATTATTTCTAATGGTACCTAATCTAATACAGGCAGTTAAAGGTTTGCATTTTCCTCAAAATGCAATTTGCTAAGTTTAAAACAAGGCATTCAAGCGTGCAGGGGAAGCAGCCATCAGGAAAAAGAAAAGTGAATTTTTTTCTGAACTCATAAAGCTTACCATTAAAGATCCCTGGTTTTTCTGAATCTGAAAAAAGGCAATATGTAATTAGCATGTCATAATCAAAATGACTCACTTGGACACATTATGATCACTGAGAGAAAATTATTGCATCGCTGGTGGCAATTTGTGGGCATGTGTTAACACAATTTACATAATGAAAATACACAAATGTTAATAGCTCGCTTCTCATTTATAGGCGAAAGTCAGCAGAATGTTAATTTCACACAACACTTTTTAGTACCCTCCAGGTTGTATTAGAATAGGAAGAAAAACCATAATCCATTTCAAAAGGCTGTTTACGATTCAGATATAAATAATGTTTTATATTGCTAGATTGTGAACACTGGGCTTAATGTTGCAATCATTGCTAATGTTATGAAGCTCACTCTTTTTAAATTAAAAACCGATTTATTTAAAATTGAAATTAAATCATAGTCAGAAATTAGAATTTTGGATTACTGCCAGACTCTGCTCACAATCCCTTTTTTTTTTTTTTTTTTTTGTGTGTGTGTGTGTGAAGAAAACTTTAATTATGTGGTTGGAGTATCTACCGCTGCTCAGGAAAGCCTTTCATACTCCACTTTTACCCGAGTTCCTTCTATATTCCAAGCCGGTTTCACTCCGACTAGAAGCAGAGAGCCGCCATCTGTGAGGCCAGAAAGTTTGATGAACTTTGTGTTGTTTTCAATGGCAAAGGAAAGACTCGTCATCAGTCATCTCTGAGCCTTCCTTGAATTTCCCAACGTCGGCTCGGTTGGGAGATTAATTAATAGTTTGTAACAAGAGACGACCCGATTGCTTACGGCGAGCTACAAAATATTCCGGCCCGTATCGGCCGATTTTTTCCAACTGCAAAAAGAAACAAAGGCAGGATAACGACACAACCCGTTAAACACAAAGCACAGAACAGGTACTTCATGCAAAACATCCGACCGAATTTCGGGCCGCCGGTACCACCATCGTTTGCGGGCACGTTGCATTTCGGACGGGGTGTGGATAATTAACGACGTCTTTTTCCTAAACGGAGACAAAGTTGCTCGCGACCCAACCTCATCACGATGCGAACAGAACATGGCCTTTAGTGGGAACGTTGTCTCCTGTTCTAACGCAGTTGATTTGGCTCGGCCCTTGCATTTGCTATTCTCTGTTGTATAGTGCCACGATGATGGATGTTGTAGGGCTGCCATCAGCTTTGGAAGCGCTTTTCCCCAGTACCCAGCCAGAGGCAGGATCCTCTGGTAATACTTTACAGGTAGTAAAACGGGATGGAGAGGAGCTGGAAAAACCAGCACCAAGAAAATAACTGGGATTACGCACGCAAAGTCTTTCGTTATTGCATTAGCGACAGGCGAATATAAAGTTTCCGCGTACGATTCTGGTCTTTTCCCAAGGAAAGAAAGAAAGAAAATAATAAATAGATAGAAGTAGCCCATTATATTTTTTAATGGTCAATGTCAACCTGGTACAATTCAACGGAATAAATTTGCTGGTTTGCGTTATTGCTAATAAGCAAAATACTCTGTGGATAGAAAAAAGGCACTTTTGTTTGTTTTTATACTTCACTTCCAGATGCTAAACGACAAAATAGACTTGGCTTATTCAATAGGGATCATTCCGAGCTCCTTTAGCTCAGAGCTCATGAACAGCCAATTCCGTATTTCACCCAAACAGAATATCAGTCCTATTTCCTTCCCGGGAAAATAGGTCTGGCGATGAAAAGGAATAGAGGAGGGATCATCTCCAGCAGCCTCCACCTAGATATGATGCCACCCAATTTCAGAACAAGATTTAAAACATTATCTCGAATAAAAGCGCCCCGCGCTCCTAATGAAAAAGAAAGCAACGCAAATCCAAGGATTCCAGAATTCTTCCCGTGACGCTGCAAGTCTCTGCCGGCGCGGCAGGCCCGGCTCCTACGAGAGGGAGCAACTCGTGCTCGCTCACACACACACACACGTCGTTACCGGCTTTTATTGCACAATTTTGATGGCGACATATTATTTTGAGATCATCTTCATAAATTTTGCATTAAGGCAGCGGTGCCAGTACCTGGAATTGATTCAAAATGCTTAAGACACTCAATTACTTTTTAACACCGTTACCCGATGTAATGACATACCTGCTATTGCCCCCCCCCCCCCCCCCCCCCTTGCATCTGATGATGCAATATCATTGTAATTGATTCATTTTCTCAATTAAATAAAGCTACAGTGCTTTCCTCCGCGCCAATGCCACAGAGACTCCCCGGTTAGATGTATTACCTATTTTTCTCGCTCTCAGATATATTGCTGGGAAGGCTGCACTGTGCTCCTCTGTTAACTCCGCTAGAAAACGCCACGTTACAGTCATATTTTTCAAGTTCTGAGCAGCAATGAACTTCGCTGTATTTATATTAGGCATATTTTTCACTCTTAAAACGCCGTTGTTTACCTTTTCCGAGCCGGCGTTATTGGGCGGCCTCTGCCGCCATAAACCAAACCTAACCGACGACAACTTTACAGTCGGTGCTTCTCCTTCTGCACACAGTTCAGGGGGAAAAGAAAAACACAACAAAAAAACCAAGCGAAGCATCTGGTTTTATAGCGTATTAAGAACGGGTTTTTGAAGTGCTCAACGTAAAATGTTTTATCTCCCCGTTCACCCGCACTCCTGTTTCGCCTCTCTGGGTTTTGGGCACTACTGGGAGATAAGTTTTGGAGGCAGGTTCACCTCGAGTGAACCTGGTGAGGTGGCCGCAGCTCAAAAGCTTGAGCTACCCTAGGTGGTGCTCAGGAAATCTGGGGTTGGGGAGCTGTCCCTGGCCTGTTTTTAGACTTTCCATGAAGAATTTCAAATAGCAAAAGAGTACCAGCAACACGACTGAAAATCCTGCTCAAAAGGCAGCCAAAAAAAAAAAAAAAGGCGCAGCGTGCATTTTAGGAGTATCGAGGAACGCTTTCTTGCGCTCATCAAAGCATCATTCTCCTCTCAGAAAAGTCACTTCAAGCCTTTCGCCACCCTTGAAGGTGGGTGAGCCCCTGACCTGCTCATCGCCGGTCAGAAAGTTTGGAAAGCTTTTCATACGCGACCAAAATGGTGTGAATTTGGCAAATCCGATCAGCGGTTTGGTACCTTTGAGCCTGCATTTGCTGCGTATTTACTTACTGCGTGTGCCGGCTCGTAATTTGGAGAAGCAGGGCGAAGGATAAATAAATCTATCGCATTAACAGTCCATTTCTCAGGTCATGAAATAACAGTGGCATCTGGATAAACCACTCCATAAAGCACGGCCTCCAAATGGCTTTTTTTTTTTTTAAGGTTGGTTAAAAATGCAAAAGTTTCCCTCCTGCTTCATCTACTATTTAATGGATGCCTCTGGTTATGAAAAGCAACTTTTGACAGACCATCAGGTTACATCGCTGTCTCCATGGAGATACTTGGGACGGGAAGTGGCTGAGAAGACCTCTACCATCCCTTTCACATTCTGTTCACAAGCACAATCAAGGAAACTCAAATGAATCCACCCCGGGTAACTTGGAGGAGTCACAAGCTCCAGCTTTAATTTTCGCTTTTACTCTCTGGAATTAGGACTTGCCCTGGAGCTCTTGTTTGAGAGATTTGCAGGTGACCCGGGGTTAGATCTTCCCATATCAGTTAACAAATTTTCTCTTTACATATATACTGCTTTCCAAGCTAGGGATATATATATTTTTTCTTTTTTAATAGAAAAATACACATACCAACAAATCATACAGTTATGATTTTTTTAAGGGAGGCTTCACCGTAGCAAATTTCTTTGCCTCATCCACAAAATTGGATTTTAAAAGTACATATAACTTATTTTAAATCTTTCCGAGTGAGGGTTACGTTTTATTGAACAGCAGGAACCGCAAACGTCGTCTCCTCTTGACAAATGACCGACACACTCTTGCTTTGTCTCTGCCCTGATATAAATGGAACAGGAATACGTAAGCGCGCTGCATTTCCACGCGGTCTTCACCCCCATGGGTTTTACTCTTCCTCTGGAATGAAAGCACGAGCTTCAGATATACTTTTTTTTTTTTTTTTTTTACAAATTCTTGCCCAGTTGAAATTGCTTATGCTTCTGTAAGAAGCCGAAGCACCAAACCAGTAACGACCGACCACCCTGTAGCTGTTCCCGCCATTCGCAACGCTCTCCTCATCCCAGTCTCTGGAGTTTGCAAATGGCAAACGTCCAGCGCTGTCACAAAACAGAAGATAAAAGAAAGAGTAAAAATAATTTAAAAAAAGAAAGAATAAAATAGTAATAAAAAAAGAAGACAATTCACAACAACCTTAATATTAAATATATTCTTACAATTATATTACGCTGGTTTTCCCAGAGGTCTACAAACAAATTTATGTAAAGAGATTATTTCATCCACCATTGAACTGCAGCCACTTCTCACAGAAATCTGTTTACTAGAGCTGAGTAACACGATTCAACAAAGTGGGCATGAAAAACTACACGCTGTTGAATTATGGGGGGAGCGGGAGAAGCCAACAATAACTACTACACTGGAGTAGGACCAGGATGCTCATGGTAATGCATTCCTCAGTCAGCAGGACTGTGGGACGAGCAACTCCTAGGAAATACAGTAAATTTAGCAAACTGCTGTTTAAAACCTTTTGTCAAGCATCATAAAAAGTGCAATAAGTAGAACAAAGGGTGGTCAACCAGAACCAGATAAAGGAAAGGGGTTTAGTTTTAACCAGTTCTTGATTAATGCCACCCGTGTTTGTCAAGTTCAGTCAAATAACCGCCGTGGTGATAGAGAAGAACACCAGGAGAACCTAAGAGACCACTACAGAAAGAGCAAAACCAATCACAACTGAGCAGGAATAATACCTCAATGCTACAAAAACCCTCCCCAAATCCCCAAAGGACAAACACCACAGGGGGATGTCCAGGGAGGAGGAGTCTTAGGACGCCCAAAGTTAATCCTGTCTCCACACGGCACTGGAGCGCTGTGTCTAAACCTGAGCATCCCCCGAGAGCTGCGCGTCAGCTGGAGAACGTTCGAACAAAACCCATAAAACCAGCCAGAAATCTAGAAAGGGAAGACCAAAAGAACCGGGGTCTTCAAACTAAAGACAGAGCAAGGACGACATTGCCACCAACCCTCCTGCATTTCTTCTCCACGTTCATTACACACACAACTACCCCCACACCCTGCAGCGAGGAAAACCGCAAAGCAGAGGAACAAATCACCTGAGGAAACAAGAGAGACTCTAAAACCAGATGCACTGAAGAGCAGCAGATGAATATCCATCAGGATTGTCCCTCCTCAGAAGCGCACACACAGCGAGTCCCTTCTACCTTGGAAAGAAACAGGTAAAAATGTCAATTGCTAAAGCCTGTCACTGGCAGGCACCTAGGAAAAGCCTGAGCTTGCTCCGAAGAGCTGCAAAATCACCAGCGATTGCGACAGATGACACAATTCTAGGGACATCTGAAAGGAAAAAACTCAAAGCAACAAAAATTTGGGTAACTGAGTGGTTTGCTAACTAAGCTGAGGTGCTGGGTGAGTTGAGGTACCACACTATGCAACGAGCATCCTCTCTTGTATCACTTGACTGCCCACTGCAGGTAGTGCTGCGCTGTCTTGGGAACGAAACCCGCAGCTCCATGGGGCTGGCCGAACAACGGTTGCCGTGGAAGGGAAACCCTTGCCTAGACCTCAAAATCATTCACTCTTATTCTGGCCTTTGGGGGGTCCACACTATGCTGAGCAACCATCACTCAGCAGAGCAGGAGGAGATGGTCCTGTGTGCTGAGATGGAAACACAGCCCTCAGCTTCTGGTATTATCTATGAACTCAGGGAAGAGCAAATGTTGGGACTCCTACGACCACCTCCAGAAGTCCCTCACGACCTCACAGACCCGTGAGGAACAGGCACCCTTTGTTCTCAAACAGCTTGAGAGGTGTTTGAAATTCATTTCTGAGCTCTTAGAGCTTCGCCCTTGGTAAGGAAAGAGGCAAAATGTCACAGGGATCTGCTGCACCCTTGTCTCCGCTCATCTCCAGGTCCTGGATGACTTGGGAGACATGATGCCTCCTCCTCCTCCTCCCAGCCAAGGGAGCCTGTTCAGAGTGCAGAAGACAAAAATTTTCAGTAAATCCAGTATCTGCTGACAGTTTGCAAATGGCCACCTAAACCCAACCACAGAAATCAATCCTCCTACTGCGAGCTTCCCTCCGAGGGAGAGCCGATCTCCCCGGCTAAAGTTTTCACTCAGGAAAGTCACTCAACGGCATCCACTGCGGGAATTACAAACTGGGAGGGACGTTTCCTTCCAAGTGCCACAGGAACATCTCCCATTCCACAGAAGCACCAATTCACGCAGGAGATCTGCATCTACGTGCAAAAATCTCTCTGAAGAGATTTCAGCATTTCCTCCTGGATGGTTTTGTTGTTTTTTGTTTTTTATCCCCCTCGTGGCAACAAGTATCATCTCCTTCCAGGATCTCGCTCAACTTTTGCTGTCAAAAAGGTCTCAGCACAGTCAGTCCCGTGCTGTGAAGGTGAGACGACGACTGGATGGAGCAAGAAAAGGGCTTGTTCCACCAAGACATTTTGTTATTCAAAGTGAATTGTGAAGAGTGACAACCCCATAACCAACCGGGAAACACAAACTTCCACCCTGACCGCAGAGACGCACCCGTGGGGGATTATCTGCAGTAGTTCATTTTTCCCACTGGAGTAAAGTGAACTTTTCACAGGTTGGAAGCTGATGTCACTGCGACCAGGGGTGAGGTTTACACCCAGAATGTGTCCTGAAACGATGGTGATAAAACCCAGCCCAACCCTGCTCCCTCAGACTGCCTGGAACTGTTGGGGTTGGAAAGCCAAAAAAAAAAAAATAAAAAAAAATATACATCAGTCTTTCAAGATCATAGGTTGACAATCCACTCTCAAAACATTCAAAATATATTATCAAATCAGGATTTACTAGTCACCTACATTTCCAAGCTTGACCACATTCTTCAAACATCAATTTCACATTTTATTTTTAAATCAGACAGGAAGACTAAAATATAAAATACTATTTTGTTTTTATGCTTCAGATTCCTAACAGATTTTTATATATATACATTATTTTTTTTGCTAAAAACTCTCCATTTTTAGAAAAGAAAACACCTCTGGAAAAAACCTGAAAACTTAATTCAGATCTGACAGCAAGTTTCTAATAGATAAATCAAATTTAAGTCCAAACTTATTTCCGGCTAAGGAGAAAAAAATAACAAAGCAAAATGTGTCTGAAGTATATTAACCCACAAATGATATATGTAGTGAAATCCACATTAACAAATTGCTAAGAGTTTAAAATAATAGCAGATGACTTAAATTATTGCCAGCGATTTCTGGAATATATTACCAAAGCAAAAATATTTGCAGAAATCTATCATATTTAAGCTATTGTACAATAATTTAATTCCCTCTTTTGGCATTAGCATTTGAACAGTGTTTAATGCCTTTGAAATGGTTGGGTATAATGATCTATGGTGGAAGCAAAAACATTTCTTCCTTACTAGGAAACAAGCTGTAACCAACCCTCAATTTATTCTCACAAAATAAATGAATGCTTAAAGGATGCTTCTGTCAATTGGAAAAACAACAGTAAAACGGCTACTTTGCATGCCAAGTTAAACTAAATATTTTTTTTCCTTGACAACCTGCTTAGGTTTAAATGAAAGCAGGCCAAATGTGGTCAATAGTATGGATTACATATAACAAAAAGAATCTCAGACCATGTTAATACAGGGATCAGAAAGCAGCAACTTCATTTAGAACCATGCAATTAGTTAGCAAACGAAGATACAGCAAATAAATTAATCTGTTTTAAACGGAAGCGCTTGCACAGTAGCTTTTTGACCTATAATTAAATCTTACTTGCAGAAATCACAGCGAGGGTAGAATTTGCTGATGAAAGGATAAAAACAAAATCTTGCCAAAAAGAAAAAAAAAAACGAAAAAAAAAACAACCCCAGCTTTGGTAACAGCAATAAAAAAAAAAAAATAATAAAATAAAAACCAAAGCCAAACACATTTGCAAAAATCTTTTCCTGCTGGAAAAAAAACCCGAGCCGTGTCCCAAAGCGGGTATAAAGCTGCATTGTCTCCTGGTCTCCCCGGAGTGATTTGCTCCAGCTCAGGATCTGGCCCAGCATCCGCAGCATATTCTGCATCGTCTCTCCGATGCTTTTGACACACTGGGGTTTGGGAAAAGTACAAACCTTTCCCTCACAGGAGGAGCAAAAAGCAGATTTTCTTTCACCGAGGATTTTTTTATTTATTTATTTTTTTAGCCTGTGTATTTTCTTTCTAAAGCAAACCAAAGGCAAGTCTATAGCGAGCGCTTTCTTGGGCTATAAAATTTCCTATTATCCACTTATGTTTTCTTTGCAGTGGGATTTAAGAATGTCTCTTCCTCGAGACGAGTAATATGTCATCATTTTGTTGAACTAACAGGCCTGACAGTCTTGTCTCTCCGAGTTAGAGACACCAGGGCTCTCTGCTCCCGTTGCCAGTAAAACGAAGGTGGAAAAGCTGAGAGATTAAAAAAAATAATAAAAAAAACAAAGGGGAAAATCTAAAGTGAAACTAAATCCTTCACTAATGCATTGCCACTATTTAACGTGCTGCAAAAAGAAACTCTTTCTATTAAAAAAGCGCCTGAAATTAAGGTCTCTCTTACTTTCACTACATTATAAAATAACTTATTTGAATCCTCGGATTATCTATTTTACCAAATATCATCTTCTGAATTCATCATTTCTCCTGTCTTTTTGATCTTTTTTTTTTTCCTACTTATCATGTTCTTTATTTGAAACAGATTTTTAACAGATAATCTTGATCGTTATAACAATATCTTGCTTGCATTTCATTCAAATAATTCTTAAAAACAGCTTAAAAAGCCGTTTGGAATAACATCAAGCTCTCCATCAATCAAACGAAAAAATTCCGCTGGCGGTTGTATAAACATCAGATCAACTCTGATGTCTTCAAGGATTTCAGAGTGAACCATAAAAAACTCCATTAACTTCTGACAAAGAATGCAAATTAATCACAACATGGGGTGAAATGAAATTAAAGGCTCTTTTCTAATCAATGACAAGGCAGGATGAAATATTCGCTCCTCTCCGCGTTCCGGCTGCCGGGATGCTCCGCGCTCTCCCCGCCGCAGCCCCACCGTAAGGTGTGAGCCCAGGGTAGCTGCTTAGTCCTCCCCATCCCTACAGCGATCTGCTCGCCAGTCGCCCGGATTTCACCAAACCCACTAATCATCCGAATCTCAGGTGCATCCAATTTGTTATTCACACTCTCTCGGTGCCAGTGCAAAAAAAAAAACAAACCAAGAAGGGAAAGGGGAAAAAA